>MKEJ01057920.1:0-12272 GCA_001753735.1 Embelia ribes
GCATAATGATAAAAAAAATCTATTATACGGTAGAAAGAATTTAATATATTAAAGTTAATTTGGTTATATAAAATTAATATGATGTCAGAGCCAATTTTTAACATGGTATCAAAAATTAACATGGTATCAGAAATTGATATGAGATTATTCTTGGTTATATAAAATTTACATGGGAATGGATCATGAGACAAAAATTTAGATAATAATTTACAAATTTTTTAGGCCGTTGGATCTGAAGTGATAAACGGCTGGAATGTATCATCTTTCTCCATTTTCTCTCTCTATTTTTTCGGATATATCATAACCGTTGATCGCTTTAAATCTAACAGCCTGAAAAACTTGTAAATTTTTTTGTCAAAATATTTGTATCTGCTCCCAATTAACATAGTATCAAAAACAATTTTTAAATAAATTATTGTTATTATTATTTCTTTTCCCTTCTCCTCTATCTGAAACCTAATTGTTACAACCCAAATCGGCAACAATCACCAGATCGATCACAGCCCAGATCACCTCCGGTCGCCATACCTTCCGGCCTATCACCGCCAGTCGCCGCGACCAACGCCGTCGTTGCTTTCAACCATTTCCCGCCGCTCACCTTTGTTCCAAACCAAAAATCACCATCGTTCACTTTCGTCCACAGTCGTTCAATGGAGCCTACTATCACCGACATCGGCAGTGTCACGTGGTTGTTAAGATCCAGCTTAACTGTTCTATCTCTGTCTGGTTGATTGATTTATTGATATTTTGTTATTTGGCCGATAAATTAAGATTGATTAATTCACATCGGTGAATTATTGTTTGGTTATATTTGGTTACATTTGATTTTACGGAGTGGTTACATCAGCGGTTTTTTAATTTTGTGGATTGGTGATAGTTGGCTATTTCGTTATTTTGATTTATGTTGATTGGTTATCTATGGTTACTAAGAAAATTATTGACATCGTTGTTGTTTCCCATTTTGCTGGCACATCTTCTGCTATTTCTTGCACTCTTGATTGTTATATTATCGTTACTAGTGCTTCTCAACATGTATCTTGTCGTCCTCTCGCTACTATAGTTTTTGAAATTGGAGATAAATATCCAAAAATAGTGAATATTGTTACAGGAAATCCTATTCCTCTTAGAGCCATAGACTCCATTGTCTTATCTCCCTTTTTAACTTTGAATAATATTTTTTATTTACCTAATTTTAAATACAATTTTATTTCTGTTAGCCAGTTTTCGAAAGATCGTAGTCTCATAGTTACTTTTTTTTTTATGATTCTTATATTTTTCAAAATGCCACTATGCGGATGCAAGTTGGAGTAGGTGAGAGGCACGCTCTTTACTACTTCCGGCCTACCTTTATTGCTACTGCCATTCTAACTACACCATCCTATGAGCTTTATCATCAAAGATTAGGCCACCCTTCACCCTTTAGTATTTCAAAACTTATTACATGTCCTAATAATATTCCTCATTATGATGCTTGTGAACGGAGGAAATATTCTAGATTCATTTTTCAACAATTACCTATTATGAGTATTGTTATTTTTAATCGAATATATATTGATATTTGGAGTGATGATTCTTTTGCGTCTATTGATGGTTCTCGTTTTTTTACCTAAAATATTTTTTTGCGATGGTTGGAAATCAACAGAATACGTGGGTACCACATGTTCGCACAGATTATGGTCATGAATTTAAAACTTGTTATGAAACACTATAATTATTTAATGATCATGGAGTTTTTCAAGAGTTTACATGCAATGACACTCTACAACAAAATGGTATTGCAGAATATAAGTATCAATACATTTTAAATGCTTGTTGCTTACGTTTTCATGCTAATTTTCCACTTTTGTTTTGGGGTGAATGTATTCATCGTACTCCGTCTAAACTATCAAATTGGAAAACACCTTAAGTTTATGATTTAGAAAATAAAAAAATCATTATTTCCTGTAATGTCATTTTTTATGAAAATATTTTCCCTTATCGTGAGTATCCGAACCGAGAACCAAACCAACCGGACCTTATGCTTGTTCTACCAACTACCTACTCGGTACCTAACCCAATTGAACCAGTGAGTAAGATCCATCCCCAAATAGCACCGGTTCAATCGGTATCTGATCTTGAACCAACTGACCTTGAACCAGCAACCCAGCTGATTCGGTTACACCTACTCTGACCCCATCGCCCAACCCACCTGCCCCGACTCAGGTTAGTCCTCCTCATGCTACTTCTTGACTATTACGTCTCCTTGATTATGATTGCCCTACCTTACCCCCTAACCCACGTACCCTCTCCATTGCTTATTTTGTGTCGGCTAGTATGATATACCCTCTTTCTTATTTTCTTTCTTATCATCATTTTTCTCTTTCTTTTGTTGTTTTTCTTATTCCTGTTTCTTCTTTATGTGATCTTACTTCTTATTCCGATGCTATGCAACGTTCATATTAGCATAATGCTATAGAGTCTAAGCTTTGAGCTCTCAATGATAACCGGACTTAGTTTTTGGTTCTCTTACCTGCGGGTAAGAAGCCCATTGGTTGTAAGTGGGTTTACAAGACCAAATTGTGGACTGATGGATCTATTAAGTACTATAAGGGTCCTGTGGCCAAGAGTTTTACATAGGTGGAATGACAAGATTTTCATGATACTTTCACCCCAGCAACCAAACTAGTGACTGTTTTATGCTTACTATTGTTGTTGTTTACAATTTGGAACTCCTTCAGTTGGATGTTCACAATGCTTTCTTACATGGTGATCTTGATGAAGAAGTATATATGATTTTGTCACCAGGTAATGTACGACAGAAGGAAACTAGAGTTTACCGACCTCATAAATCGACATATGGGTTGAAATAGACATCGCGTAATTAGTTTTCTAAACATTCTTTTGTATTTATTTATGCTAGTTTTAGATAGTCACCTTCGGATCGTTCACTATTCACTTGTAATGTTGGGAATTCGAATACAACTATTCTTATACATGTGGAAGATATTCTGGTGGTAGGTAATGATCCACAAAGCATTTTTGCGGCCAAATAGGTTCTCTCTGATTGCTTCCACATTAAAGATTTGGGGGCATTGAAGTATTCTTTGGGCTTGAAGGTTGCTCTTTCTTTGTATGCTATATTTATTTCACAGCGTACGTATGCATTAGATATTCTTTCTTATTCTTGACAGTTGGATGCATAGTCAATGTATTTTCCCATGGAGAAAAATCTTCATTTTTGGCCCGAGAATAAGGCCTTATAAATAAAAAGAAACACAAAAACGGGTTTAATTATGATATAACTGTAAACTAGGGGGACCAAATAGCAATCCAGTTGAAAATGACTGAGAAAGTCAATTATCTTCTTTCCTCTTACTTTTTATCATACGCTCAAATCATTCTTACATTAACAGAGAGAACATAGAGAAAAGGGAAGAGAAGAAGAAAAAAAAGGGTAACACAAAACCCTTCGATCCAAGAGACAAAATACACCGCGTGACAATTAAAACGAAGAATACATCGTGTGACAATCAAAATATGGATTCGGACTCCTTGTCTCATTCTCCTCATTCTATTCATTTTGACGTAAGTATTGTACCCTATTTCTTTGGGTTGTTCATACTTGTTCCTATTCAAATTCAACAAAGTGTTGTAATGATGAATTAATGATTAAATAGTAGTTAAGGATAAGAATTATTGTTCAATTTTTGTTGTAGGCTTGTGTTTCGTTGATAAGTAGTAGATGAGAGGGTTAGGGATGATTTCCAAGCTTTTCAGAGAAATCATTCGTCGTCGTATAAGGTACGTTGCGGAGGATTGATTTAATAGTAACAAAAGTCATGATTTAGTCGTCTAGACATATTTTATTATCAAATTACAATTGTTGTTGGATAATTTGGTTGAGTTGGGTGATGTTTTGATCGTACTTCATAGATGAAACTCGTATTTGGGATGAAGAGAATTTCATCCGGATGAAATGGCTTTGGTCCAGACGAGACACCATTTCATTTGGAAGAGTTCTCCTTATTATAGATTGGATGTTTTATTTTGTGAATAATTGGATGAAAACCTTTATAGTAATAGGATAAACATGTCGAATATTGAAAAATAGAAGATGGAATATATTTATATTTTGAATGTCGTTAGTCACGGGAGTATGTTTATTCCGTGCATTGTTGTTGGGTATTAGACTGTCCGGGAGTTGTGTTGGTTCTGGTGGTTTAGTACCAACTTTAAGCGGGTTCCATGGGAACTTAGGATAGGGAGGGCCATCCAAAATACCTTTACGCTTAAAGTCTAGGGTTACAGTACCTGACTGGTTGGTTGTGTTGGAAGTATCATTTTTTTATATTACATGCTGTTTGATTTATATTTAGTCGTATTGGAAGTTTTGTTTTCTTTATATTACATGTAGTTCGATGTATATTTAGTGAAACTGGGGATGTACATAAATAATTCATGTTTATTTGCTTTATGAATTATGTTGATTTAATTGTTATTACATCACTATTGGATATATACCTAACTCATATATGTTTGGTTGCATTTTGTTGCATTGTTTTTCTTATAAAATGCCAAACAGAAACAGGTGAGGTCGATCATGGGAAATAGGTTTAGATTGATGCTAACTTAACTATAGCGATGTCTGGAGAATTTACGCCTTTTTACTTTATTTGTTTTCTAGACCTATGTAGGCCGTTGACCATAGCTGTAAACTTTGATATATTTTTTTTCATATAAGAAGAGGTCAAAACATGATAAAAGATTGGATGATGTTTATTTTTGTTGTCGTTGATGTTTTATGGGGATGTTTTAGATCTTGAATAGAGACTTTAAGTGCGGTATTTGTTTCATATCATTGTTATTTATTATTTAAAAAATGTGGGTGTTACAAGGTGGTATCAAAGCTCAAGGTATAAGATAACCTTGGGAGCTATAGGTTGTTGGGCCTATCGGGTATGAAGCCTCGAGTGAGTTGTATCTAGAAGATCGGGGTAGGCATCTAGGAAACTTGGTTTCCTTAGATGCCTTGTGTGCCTTTTTTGTATCAATCTATGTTGCATTGTTTTTCTGTACATGTTTTTACATTTTAAAACCGATAGCCTATTGTGATGGATGTCGACACGTAGCTCTATGTTGGATAGATAGGAGATGCCTTGTAGGCCTAACATGGATCTCTATTAGTGGACGAAGTTAACAATACATTATTTGGGATTTGCATACTGGGTTTTTCTTACATATATAATGCTAACATGGGATTGATTATTCCTTGATTTTATCTTATAAATGGTTCGTAGAAGACGTGGTGGACATAGACGTGGAGATTATGGAGGATGGAGTAGTCAGGGCGGGGAACAAGCAAATCCTCCCCTAACATACTCTGAAGAAGAGGTCGTATCAATAGAGGTTCAGAGAGAGACTTATGCAGCCCTTGCAACAGTGGCATGAGTAGTTAGGGTCACCCCAGTACTCGTTATGGTGAACATGCCAAAGATAGCAGCCATTGCCTTGGTAGTTAAGGTGAAGCTCAAGACAATGGATGTTAACTATACTGAAAATCCGACTGTTGGGGCTCAGGCTTTGAGACCTCAGAAGGAGATTGGCAGGGTCGTCGCTCCTATATTTCGTGGAGGTGTAGATGCAGAAGGAGTGGACACTTGGTTATCAAATATGGAGCATCATTTTCGCGTGTTGGGGTTGACCAATCAGGCATCTATGGTGAGGACAACACTGCATTTCTTGCGGGATAAGGCAGTCGAATGGTGGAAAAGGTATGCTGGGATGTTTGATATTGGAAAGTTGACTTGGAAGGGGTTTAAGGATGTGTTACTGAATAGATATTTCCCACAATCATATAAGGATAGAAAGGTACACGACTTCTTAAATCTGTATCAGGGTACTTGGACAGGTGTTATTGTATTCAACGGACTTCATGACTATGGCGAAATACACAAAGGCTTATATACCCATAAAGGTGGACAAGATTAGATGGTTTGTAAAGGGATTGCGACCCTATATTTGCCGGTAGTATCTGTAGTGAGATTGAATACATATGATCAGAAAATAGCTTTGGTTGACGAACAAGAAGCTATTGATCTACATGAAATGCAGATAAAGGAACAAAAGAAGGAGCAAACTTTGGGATTTAGTCAAGGGCAACAATTGAAGGGACAACCCAATGGACAAGGTAGATGGAAGCAGGAATGAGATGATAGGACTTCGCATGTTTAGGGGTAGACAGTTTAGAGGACTTATAATACTGGGACTGGGTCGATGAGTTAGGGACAGAAGTCGTGTCATAAGTGCAAATTGGAGGGAAATCTTATACAGTATTATCCTTAAATGAGGTGTAATAGATGTGGGGCGATGGGGCTCACGCAGAGCGTTTGCTCGGAGGCAGTTATACAAACTCTCACTTACTTAATTTGTTTCAACCCAGCCTGCTAGTACAATGCCAACACCACTTATTGCATCAGTTTACTCAGGAGTGGTAGAAAATCATAATGGTTATCATAGGAGTGGAAACCAAGCCGCAACATCTACTTTTGCGCTAGCTACACAGATATGTATGCCCTTCAAGAAGTCCCTGCTACTCCAGCAAAGACATCCGTCATTCGAGGTATTCTGTTATTTTAGTTATTTTGTGAACGTGTTTTGTTTAACACTGGTGAATCTCATTCATTTGTTGTGGTAGGGTTAGTCCAATCATTGGGGTTGAAACTAGAGTGTCATGAGTCTAATATGATAGTTGATACACCTTTGGGTATTGAGGTAGCTTCGAGGTTCTTATATCATCGTTGTTCCATTCTGATTTTCAGTCACAAATTCGAGTATGATCTAATTGTTCTAGACATGTCTGAATTCGATATTATTCTAGGTATGAATTGGTTGTCAGCCAATCTTATCATGATCGGGTATGACCATCGTTAGCAGTGATAGATGATGTATTAAGAGAGTTGCGTCGATCGTTATTAACGATGCATCCATATGGAAACAAGATGTACCATGATTTGAGTTGTACATACTGGTGGTCGAGTTTAAAGAGGGATATCGCTCAGTTTGTAACACGTTATTTAATGTACCAGTAGGTCAAGGGGGACATGAAGAATATGGGTTGTGAGTTGGAACCACTTGAGATATCGAAATGAAAATGGGAACACATTCGATAGATTTTATTGGTGGATTACCAAGGTCGAAAAGAAGAAAGGACACCATGTGGGTTATTATTGATTGGTTAACGAAATCATCACACTTCTTACTTATGAAGAAGGAAGGCAGAGCATAAGTGTTGTCGCCAATGTATGTGAAGAAGATCATTTGGTTGCATGATATACCCTATACCATTATATCCAATCGAGATTCGAGGTTCATATCGTAATTCTAGGATGGTATGCAGAATGTCATGGGCACGAGGTTGATGAAGAGTACTTCCAATCATCCTTAAACAGATGGGCAAACCGAGAGGACCATTCAGACATTGAAAGACAAGATACGAACATGTGTGCTTGATTTCGGGGGAAGTTGGAAGGATCACTTACACCTAGTCGAGTTGGCAAATAACAATAGTTACCATTCGAGTATTGGGATGGCACCATTTATGGTATTATATGGTTGGCCATGTAGATCTCTGATATGTTGGATGGAATTCAGACATTCGCTATTGTTAGGATCGGATATCATTCAGTAGACATCAAAAGTGGTAAATGTGGTCAGACAGAGATTGGTGATGGCGCAAAGTCATCAAAAGAGTTACGCCAATAAGAAGAGGTGCCCATTATGCTTTGAAAAGGAAGATCATGTGTTCCTCAAGATCTCGCCTTGGAAAGGGGTAATAGGATTTGGGAAAAAGGGTAGGATAACACCGAGGTTTGTGGGACCATTCCAGATAATTAAGAAAGTTGGAAAACTAACATACCATTTGGCCTTACCATTATAACTAGAGAATGTATGTCTAGTCTTTCACGTATCAATGTTATGGAAGTACAAGACATATACATCACACGTGATTGACTATTCCAATTTGACGGTGGAGGAAGATGTGATATATGAGGTATAACCAGTAAGTATCATAGATCGTCGAGTTGATGTGCTACGAGGAAAGTGATTCCTCTTGTTCATGTACTTTGGAAGCATCACGTGGTCAAGTAAAAAACTTGGGACTACGAAGAGGAGATTCAGAACAAGTTCCTAGTATTATCTATAGGGGTAATTGAAACTTCAAGGATGGAGTTTTCTTTTTCGGGGGAGAGAACTGTAAGGCCCTATAAAAGGCCCTGTAAATAAAAAGAGAATAAGTGGTATAAACTATAAACTAGGGGGACTAAATATTAATATAGTTCAAATAAGATAGGAAAGTCAATTAACTCTTTCCTCTTTACAGTTAATCATACGCTCAAATCAGAGAGAACGGAGAGAGAAGGGGAGAGAAGAGAAGAAGAAAGGGCAACACAAAACCCTTTGATCCGAGAGGAAAAATACATCGCATAACAATCCAAACACAGATTAGAACTCCTCGTCTCGTTCTCGTTGTTTCGATGTAAGTGTTATTCCTTATTTCTTTAGGTTGTTCATACCCGTTCTTGTTCAAATTCATCAAAGTGTTGTTGTAACAATGAATTAATGATGTAATAGTTGTTAATAATAAGAATTGTCGTCAATTTTAGTTGTAGGCTTGTGTTTGGGTGTTAAGCAGTAGAGGGGAGAGTTAGGAGTAATTTTTGAGCTTTCCAAGAGAATTGTTTGATTCCGCATAAGATACGTTGCGGAGGATTGATTCAATAGTAATGAAAGTCTTTTTTAGTCGTTTAGACGTATTTTATTATCGAATTATAGTTGTTGTTGGATGATTTAGTTGAGTTAGATAATGTTTTGGTCATAATTCGTAGATGGAACTTGTGTTTGGGATGAAGGGAATTTCATCCGGATGAAATGGCTTTGGTCTGGACGAAACACCATTTTTTCCGGAAGAGATTGAGTTTATCTAGACATGTGGGGCTTATTATGTGTGTTTTTTATGAGGTGTAGTATTGTTGAGGACGTGATAACATGTTGTCTTCAATGTGGTATTGTATTTCCATTGATATGATGTCGTATTGTCATTGATGTGAGGTCATGTGGTTGTTGATAGGATGTTGTACGGTCATTGAGGTAATTTGCACGATATTGGTGAACCTTGAGAGTATGTTCATTCCACGGTTTGATATGGTTGTTTTAGGTAATAGGAATACATCTATTTCGAGATTTATCGTGATTTTCGTATGCTTGGAGTGGACATGTCATTGGCGGTGGGATTCTTATTGTAGTCTGTAATTGGACTTATTGTCTAGGTTGCATGATTTTAGTTATTGTGTCATGTTGAGGAAGATAGGTTTACATAATTGAGTTGTTGAACACTATAATATGGTTGGTTATATAGGGTATTTGTGTTGTACTATGCGGTTGTTTAGTTGGTAGCGCCATATGTTGTATGACGTTGCATGTGATGGTTGCGGAAGTGTGCATGTGGCGTTTGTTTGAGTACATTGATGTTGTGATTGAATAAGGTTGGTATTTATGTAAGGCTATCATGCATGTTAGACATAAGGGAGTTTGACGATACTCCTTTTATCCTAAGACATAGAGGTGTTAAGGGAGTTGTACTAGTCGCGGTTTGGGTGTATTCTGGCGAAATAAGATGTACTGTGACTTGAGTCACATGTATTGATAGCCAAGTTTGAAGAGATATATAACCTAGTTTGTGGCACGATTTTTGACGTATCGATAGGTAAAAGGGGACAGAAAGAAGGCAGGTGATGAGATGCAACCGTTTGCGATACCGAAGTAGAAGGAGAAGCACATCATGATGGATTTTGAGAATGGCTTGCGAAGATTAAGGGAAGAAAGGACACTATATGAGTGATTGTTGATAGGTTGACAAAGTTGGCGTACTTTTTGGTTATTAAGAAGAAAGATGGCGCATCAGAGTGATCATAGTTCTAGAAAGAAATGTTGTGGACTGTGGACATAAAATTGACTAAGAGTAGCCTATCACCCTCAAACAGATGGGCAAACCGAAAGGACTATTCAGATGTTGGATATTTTACGAGTATGTGTGCTCGATTTTGGGGGAAGCTGGGAGGATCACTTACACCTAGCTTAGTTTGCATACAACAACAATTATTATTTGAGCTTTGGGATAGCACCATTTGAGGCATTATATGGTTGGCCATGTAGATCCCCGATATGTTGGATGGAATGCGGACAGTCGTTATTGGGATTAGATGTTGTTCAATAGATGTTAGAGTGGTAAATGTGATCAGACAAAGATTAGTGATAGCACATAATCGTCAAAAGAGTTACACCAATAAGAGAAGACACTCATTATCCTTTGAAAAGGGGGACCATTGTTCCTAAAGGTCTCGCTTTAGTAAGGGGTAATGTGATTTGGAAAGAATGGAAAGTTGCAAAATAGATTTGTAAGACCTTTCCAAATTATTAAGAAAGTTGGGAAATTGGCGTACAGACTAGTTTGATCACCGTAGCTAGAGAATGTATGCCCAGTCTTTCATGTGTCGATGTCATGGAAGTACTAGCCAGATCCATCTCACATGATTGACTATTTTGATTTGACGGTGGAAAAATATGTGACGTACGAAGTGCAGCCAATAAATATTATGAATTGCTGAGAGAAGATGCTATGCGGAAAAGTGATTCCTCTAGTTTGTGTGCTTTGGAAGCATAACGGGGTTGACGAACAAATTTGGGAATGTGAAGAGGAGATGCCGAACAAGTTCATAATACTGTTTACATGTATGACTTAAATTTTGGAGACAAAATTTTCTTTTTCGGAGGAAGAAATGTAAGGCTTTGTAAATAAAAAGAAAATAAAAAGGGGTTAAATTATGATATAACTGTAAACTAGGGGGACCAAATTGCAATCAAGTTGAAATTGAATGGGAAAATCGATTATCTTCTTTCCTCTTACGTTTAATCATATGCTCACATCATTCTTACGTTAATAGAGAGGACAGAGAGAACAGAGAGGTAAGGAGAGAGAAGAGAAGAAGAAATGGTGACATAAAACCCTTTGATCCAAGAGGAAGAATAAATCACGTGACAATCAAAATGCAGATTCGAACTTGTTGTCTCTTTCTTATCGTTTTGACGTAAGTATTATCCTCTATTTCTTCGGGTTGTTCATACCCGTTCTTGTTCAAATTCATCAAAGTGTTGTTGTAATGATGAATTAATGATTTGATAGTCATTAATAATAAAAATTGTTGTTCAATTTTGGTTGTAGGCTTTGTGTTTGGGTGATAACAATTAGAGAAGATTGTTAGGGGTGATTTCTGAGCTTTCCTAGGGAATCATTTAATTTCGTATAAGGTATATTGCTGGGGATTGATTCAATAGTAATGAAAGTCATTTTTTAGTCGTTTAGACATATTTTATGGTCAAATTACAGTTATTGTTGGATGATTTGGTTGAGTTGGGTGATATTTTAGTTGTTCTTTGTAGAAAAAACTTGTGTTTCAGGCAAAGGGAATTTCTTCTGTACGAAATGTCTTTAGTCCGGACAAGACACCATTTTGTCTGGACGAGATTGAGTTCATCTCGACGAGTTCTTCTGTTATAGATTGGATATTTTATTTTGTGAATAATAGGACAAAAACCTTTATAGTAATGAGATAAACATATCAAATATTGAAAAAGTCAAAGATGAAATATAATTATATTTTGAATATCGTTAGTCACAGGAGTATGTCTACTTCGTGGATTGTTATTGGGTATTAGATAGTTCGGGAGTTATATCGATTATGGCGGTTTAGTACCAACCATAAGCGGGTTGCATGGGAACTCAGGATACAGTGCCCGAGTGGTCGATCATGTCGGAAGTGTCATTTCGTTATATTATATTCAATTTGATCTATATTTAGTCATATCGGAAGTGTCATTTTCTTTATATTACACGCAGTTCGATGTATATTAAGTGGATTGAGGATGTACATAAATAATTCATATTTATTTGTTTTATTAATTATGTCAATTTAATTATTATTTCATCACTATTGGAAAACATGTCTGACTCGTACCTATTTGGTTGAATTTTTGCATTATTTTTTTTATAAAATGCCAAGCAGAAATATGTGAGATTGATTTTGGGAATCAGTCTGAAGAAGGTGTTGAAGCTCACTTGGGTGTCATTGTTTTAGTAATTTTCATCATGTTATTGACAGTTGTAAGCCAATGGTCGAGATTTTTCTCATTATGGTCGTTTTGCAAGATGTAATAAGAGGTCAGAATTTGATAAAAGA
>MKEJ01057940.1:0-13384 GCA_001753735.1 Embelia ribes
ATGAAGGCCACACCATCCATTGCGATGTGCTTGGCGCTAGCAGTGCTCCTCCTCTTGAGCTATGAAGCCGAGGTGTCGATGGCGGTGACGTGTAAACCCACGGAGCTGAGCCCGTGTTCGGCTGCAATGACATCATCGTCAACCCTGCCTTCAAAGCTTTGTTGCACTAAGCTTAGCCAACAATATCCTTGTTTTTGCCAATATGTGAGGAACCCATACATGAAGAAGTTTGTTACCTCTCCCAATGCCAAGAAAGTTTCTTCCATTTGCAAGGTCCCATTTCCCAAGTGTTAGATTGATCATTTCTCTCTCTCTCTCTCTCTCTCTCTCTCGCTACATATATATAGATATGTATTTTTTTTTTTTTTTGATGAGTATGTTACTATGATGTGATTCAGGGTTCTCTTTGCGGTTTGTGTGGGTATTAATGGTGATTATAATTGTTCGATGTTTGTATCATGTATTAGGTGATAATGTTTTTATTTCTCAGCGGATTGTGGTACTACATTAAGACTAGTTAAAGCATAACTATGTCACTCTCACCTTGTTTCAAAATCATAAAACTTAAAAATAACTTGGACACCGAGAAAGGTCTAAACGCGAAGCAAAAACAAGAAGGTGACCAAGGGTCTTCTAATAGATCTACCTTTCAACCGAAATATGGAGAAGCGGGACTCATTTTCAAAAATAATTGGAGTCACTTGCATCATTATTTTCGCTATTGGATCAATTTTAAATTAAATTTGACGACTTTGATTTACACTCGTTAATATCACAACTAACAGATCTAATTTCCAAGCAATCTGATGATGGATAATGCTTATAATGAGGGGTTCTAATTATTTTTGGATTGGAGCACCCTTCGTTCCCAAAATATTTCTAATACTGAAAAAAGGGGCTCAGACAAGGGAATATGCATGAAACCATGAACACAGGCACCCCCATTTGTATCATCTACAAATGGGATATCTGATGGTAAGTTTTTTCACTTGATCTGTGTCGTTTCTTTAATATTATTTAGTTAATTTCTAGATTTTTTATGAAAATAAATTTCTTGGTCCTCTAATGAACCGGTTATAATTCTTGTTCTCAGGAATTAAACTATTAGTTTGCTACAAGAACTATAAACCCCCTAAAAAGAATCCCTTATTAATAGGGAAGTGTAAGTTTTTGTTACTTTCATTCCAATTGTAACATTAGACTGCATAACTTTTTGACCGTATAACCTTCTGACATGTGCATATTAATTTGGCAATATAAAACTAGAAAAAAAAATATTTGCATCAACTGATCAATCATTTCCATATATACACAAATTTATGTAATATAATACTTTGCATGAGTAACCCCCAAATCTCAAGAGCTAAAACTAGGACTCATCTGTTCTATTTTTTAACACAAATAGATCCACATATCTATTATGAATAAATTAAAATTTTAAAATATTATATCTTCACTATCTTTACATAAATAAATATAAAAAATCTAAGGTTTCTATCACTATTTTAAGTTTATCATAATTAATATTATTTTCAAAACAATATTATAATAGAATTCCCACCAAAACTAAAACTAATTTATTCCCATCAAACATAAAATCATAAAAAAATATTTAAAAATAGAAGATGTCATATTAGATTTTTGTAATAAAATTTTTCATAATAGAATTCCACCAGACCTAAACTTCTTGAAAAATAATATTTATTAAATTATATTATTTATATTTTGAAAAATTGCCATGATAGAATGCCTCTAAACCTAATCTTCTTTAAAACATGTAAAACATATAGCTATGACATAGATACAAATTTGAGTCTATGCATTGGAACAAAAGAATAAAATTATGATATTAAAAAAAGATGAAAATTATTTATATTGTAAAATTATATAAAAGTTTTCCATAAAACAAATTTTGATCTATTTTGTGACAAGTATTTGCATAATTAATTGATACGTGTCTCATTAATTTAGAATTTTTAGAAATAAAACTTATCATAATATAACTCAATCAAACCTAAACTTCTTGAAAAATAGAATTTATTAAAATTATATAATATTATTTGAAACTATTACCATAATATAATTTCTCTAAACCTAATCTTATTGAAAATATATAAAAATCTTTTAAAAAAAATACCAAAACAAACTCCATACATTGCTAGAAAATGGTGAAAATCAAGGAAGTTAAAACCGGACCAGACCGGTAGGTCGGAACGGTTCAACCGGGAACCAACGCCTAGGTCGGTCAGAAAGACCCTCAAAACCGGCTATACATAGAACTGGCTGAACCGAATACAAACCGATAAAACCGGTTGGGAACCGCTTGGACCGGTTCAGTAAATTAATTTTTCTTAAACCTATGGAAACTGCGGTTCTGATAGAATAAGAGTTTGTAAGTGAAATTTATATTTCAATGTTATGAAATTATATAATATTAATCATATTATATTATTTTTTTTATATTGTTTAATTTATTATAGTAAAATAATATTATTTAATTATAACCGGTTTAACCATGGTTCAACCACAGTTGGACCATTGGACCATTGAACTTTGAACTAGTGCCTTTACCGGTTCAATGATCGGCTCGGTTTTGAAAAAACTTGGTGAAAATTATTATTAAAAGAAAAAGATAAAATATATTTATATTAGAAAATTATTTTTTATTATGTTAATGTTATTTTATTTGTAAGCATTTATATATTTAGAAAAATAAAAAACTTTATTTATGTTGGAGAAATTTGAACAATTATTTCTTTAACTATTTTCTCCCTGTTTGTGACAAATATCTGTATAACTAATTAATACATGACTCATAAATTTAGGATTTTAGAATGAAAAAACTTATCGTAATAGAATTTCACCAAGCCAAAACTTCTTGGGAAATAAACTTACTAAAATTATATTATTTTATTTTATATTATTATCATAATATAATTTCTCTAAACTAATCTTTTTTTGAAGTTGATAAAACATATTATTTTAAAACATATATCAAACCAACTCTGTCAATTGGAACAAAATGATGACAAATATAATTTTTTTTAAATATTAAAAATATTTCTGTTGAAAAATTATGTCTTTATTATGGAATATTCAGTTTATCAGTAAAAGTGTATATATTATATAAAATTTAAGGGTGAGATAATTATATAAAAATTATTTTGCAATTAGTATATATTAAATTCATAATATTTGAAAATATATATATATGCAATTAAATTTATACAATTGTTGTAGAAAGGATAAAAAAGAAAATTACACTGTCATTACATAATAAACTAATCAAAAACAAAATAAAAATATAGACAATGCAAAAAACAAAAAAACAAAAAACTAAAACAAAATAAGACCATTAATAATTAGATATAACAACTTAAAAATAATCATTCCATACAACGTATTCAATGCACAGACTACACACTTGTAATTTGAAAAAATCAACTCCATATCTTATTAGTATAATTTCTGTTAATGTTATGTAAAGCTAGAAAGATTAGATAGAAAAATATAGTAGTTTTCTGATTATTTGATGATTTCTATCTACAATACATGCATCATATATATACTAGTTTGTACATTTAATGTAAAGTTACCAATTAACATCTAAATCCTAACATCTAATACCGACTATTATTACAATGCTATTATTACAACATTCCCCCAAGCTGGAGAGTATACGTCGTATGCTCCAAACTTATCACATATATATTTTATTTGAGGTCCTTGACGTGACTTTGTGAGAAAATCTGCAAGTTGCTTATCTGATTTACAATAGCTTGTAGTGATTTCTCCTAATAATATATTTTCTCTCACAAAATGACAATCGACTTCAATATGTTTTGTCCTTTTATGAAACACTGGATTCGATGCAATATGCAATACTGATTGGTTGTCACAAATAAGCTTCATGTGCTTTATTTCTCTAAACTTTAATTCAAAAAGTAATCCTTTTAGCCACATTAGTTCACAAGTCGTCAGGGCTATCAAACGATACTCATCTTCAGCGCTCAATCTGGAAAAAGATATTTTTTTTCTTACTTTTCCAAGATATAAGATTTCCTTCGATAAGAACACATATCCAGATGTAGAATACCTAGCAATAGGGCATTCGGCTCAATTTGCATCATAATATCCGATGATTTGATTACTACCTTTGTCTTCATATAACAATCCTTTTCTTGACACTCCTTTTATGTATCTGAGAATACGGATCATAGCATCCCAATGACTTTTACAAGGAGAATCCAAGAATTGACTTACTACGCTCACTGCAAATGAAATGTCAGGTCAAGTATGTGTGAGGTAATTCAATCTTCCAACAACTCGTCGGTATTTGGCTGGATCTACTAGAGGCTCCCCCAAATCCGGCAATAGTTTGATATTAGGATCCATCGGAGTATCAAGTGGTCTAGCGTTTATCCGCTTGTTTCTTCAAGGATGTCTAATGCGTATTTCCTCTAGGAAATAGCAATGCCAGTTTTAGATTGAGTGACTTCAATCCCAAGAAAATATCGAAACGAACCCAAGTCTTTTGTCTGAAAGTGATGGAAGAGATGTTTGAGACGGCGTATACCGTTTTGATCACGACCTGTGATGATGATATCATCCGCATAAACCACCAGATAAATATAGCCATGATGAGAATGTTGATAGGAGACTGTATGATTTCTATTCGAGCGAATCATCCCGAATGCTTGGACAACTGTACTGAATCTACTGAACCAAGCACGAGGAGATTGTTTTAGGCCATATAGTGAAAGCACGAGGAGATTGTTTTAGGCCATATAGTGAACGTTGCAAATGACATACCAGTGAAGATTCCCTTAAACAATGAATCCAAGAGGTTGCTCCATATATACTTTTTCTAGTAATTCATTGTGGAAGAATGCATTTTTTGTATCCATTTGTTCAAGGGTCCAATGATGAATAGCAACCATGGCCAAAAAGAAGCGAACATATGCCATTTTCACATTTGGAGAAAAAGTATCGCCATAGTCAATACCAAAAATCTGAGTATAGCCCTTCGCAACAAGACGGGCTTTAAGATGATCAATATGTCCATCTGTTTCATTTTGACTACGTAGACCCATCGACATCCCACTGTAGTCTTACTTGGAGGAAGAGGAACCAAATCCTAAGTTTTATTGGAATGGAGAGCGGCCATTTCCTCCACCATAGCCTAGCGCCACCTTAGATCAGATAGTGCTTCTTGTGTAGTTTGAGGAATGGAAACAAACAAAAGAGACGAAACAAATGCAGAATAAGAGGAAGACAAATGATGATAACTTAAGAAATTATAAATAGGATACAGATTACGAGTTGAATGGTTACCTTTTCTAAGTGTAATAGGTGGGCTAGATTGCAATTTCGGAGCAGGAGTAGGCGATGGAGACAAATATGAGTCATTCGGAATCTCTACAGGACTGTCAGAAGCCACAACATCTTGTATAACCTCGGCCGTTATCGGAATAGGCTCAATGGAGGTAACTTCTGATGGCATAGGTTTATTGTGTCGATGGTATGTAATAAATGGTGTTGGTTCCGGCCTAGGGATCAGATGTAACTCCGTTTTTAGAGTAAGACTTAGAAGCAGAAGGTCCTCAGATATATGTTGGGGCGCATAAGATAAAGGAAAAAACATTTGTGACTCAAATAATGTGACATCAGCAAAAATTATATATCTTCAAAGATCTGGAGAGTAGCGTCTACACCCCTTTTGACGCCGTGGGTAACCAAGAAAAACATACTTGAGAGTATGTGCAAACAAGATGTCTTTTCCAGGAGTAAGATCATGTACGAAGCATGTAAAGCCAAATACACGAGGTGAAACAGGATAAAGAGACTTGGTAGGATACACTATAGAGTAAGGTGTCTGATGTTGGAGAACAAATGATGGCATTCGATTAATTAGATAAGATGCGGTGAGAATGGCATCCCCCCAAAATCGTACAGGAGCATGTGCATGAATAAGAAGAGTTTTGGCACTTTCAACCAAGTGCCTATTTTTTCATTCTGCCATACCATTTTGTTGTGGTGTATGAGAACATGATGTTTGAAATGGTTCGGAGAGATATTCTCGTGCATTATCACTTCGTAATATTTTGATTGGAATACCAAACTGAGTACGAATTTCTAAGCAAAAATTTTGAAAAATAGAGAATACCTCTGATCTTTGCTTCATTAAAAATAACCAAGTACATCGAGAATAGTCATCAACAAAGGTCACAAAGTACTGATATCCTAATGACGATACAACTCGACTGGGACCTCGAAACATCGGAGTGAACAACAGAAAACAAAGACTTAACTTGACAATTGACATGACTAGGAAATGGACTACCGACATGCTTACCAAGTTAACACGACTCACATTCTAAAGAATTTAAAGGGGATAAGGTTGAAACCATCCGTTGAAGCTTCGACAGGCTTGGATGACCGAGACAATTGTGAAGCAATGAAGGAGATTTTGTAGCAGGACATGCAATTGGTGTTCTTGGCGTGGAGAGATAGTAGAGACCTTCTAACTCATGTCCGACGCCAATCGTCTTCCCCATACTCCGGTCCTAACAGAGCATTTAAGATTATGACATACTTGGTATACAAAAAGAAGATTAAAAGGGCACCCAAGAACATGAAGGACAAAATCAACAGTTAGAGTAGAACAAGGTTTGGCAGTACCGATTCCTTGAACTTGGACTTGTGAGCCATTAGCAGAAGTAATAGAAGGAAGATGACTCGGACAAGTAATAGTAGAAAAAATATTTTTATTACTAGAGATATGATTAGAAGCACCTGAATCAATAATCCATGGGTCAAATGATGATGTCTGTGCAACACAAGCAAGAGAATTATTAGTCTAAGCTATGGTGATAGCAGGTATAACGGACTTCTTGGCCTCAAACCATTTCAGAAACTCTTCATAATCACTGTAGGATGGAATTTTTTGAGTTTGTCTTCCTGTATCGTCAGTGAAATTATCAAAATCATTAGTCCGGACAATATTTGCCATTCCAGAAGGTCGTCCATGTAGAGTGTAACACTTCTTGATAGCATGCCTGAGTCTACCACAATGGGTGCATTGAAGGCAATGCCCTCTACGACCTCCTCCACAACTACCTCTACGACCGCCTCGATTGTCGTCGTGACCAACTAAAGCATAAGTATCAATAGAAGTTAGTGGTGATGGTGGAATGCTAGATGTAGGAGCATTGACACAAATGGGTTGAGTAATAGTATCCCTGAGAGTAGGCAACGTCTCACTTCCCAAAATCTGATCACGTACTTTATCATATTTTGGTGGTAGCCCATAAAGTGCAAATATCATGAATAATTTCTCTCGCTGAGTTTGTTGCTATTTTAGATTAGTGTTACAAGGAAAATTTTCATTTAGTGCTGAAAGAGTTTGCATTGATTCGTCCAGCATGTGTTGTAATTGGAATACCTAATTTTTTGGGAGCAACCAAGCCAATAAGATTAGAACAAACTTCATACAAGCGCGAAATATCATTAGTAAAAAGAGTTTTGGCTTGTTCCCAAATATCATAACAAGTATTGTATGGATCAAAAACTTGTTTGAGCGAGAGATTAATAGTTTGCAAAAGTATACCGCTATTGGGCGTCGACTTTCTTCCATTTAGGTTGATCAGTAGCAATGACATCTTCAACTTTTTTGGATAAGTGATCCTCATAACCTTTTCCTATAAACCATAACTCCATAGCTTTCATCCATGACGAATAATCAGTA
This sequence comes from Embelia ribes, assembly GCA_001753735.1. Lineage (NCBI taxonomy): Eukaryota > Viridiplantae > Streptophyta > Magnoliopsida > Ericales > Primulaceae > Embelia > Embelia ribes. The sequence continues at coordinate 7,748 of MKEJ01057940.1, forward strand.
ACATCTAGCTTTTCATTAGTAATAATAATTGTAGACCCAGGTATACTTGGAGGGACATAAATAATCGTAGGAGAGCTGGATTCACCCTTAGAAACGATTTCTGACAATTTTTTTTTACGACTACCTGAAAATAAAAAAAACTTTGAAATTAGAAATTGGCACCTGGGGTTGGCTCAGAAACAATTGAATTGCAGATTTGTAGGAGGGCCAGCTCGAGATTGTCGCCGGAATAGTGCTCTCGCACCGGCGCGGGGTGCTCTGGCAACAGCTGCCAGTGGCGCATAGAAGAGGCTGAGGCTATGATAATTTGAGGACAGATAGATCGGAAGATTCCATTCACAATGGTGAATAAAAATTGTCGATAAGTCGTCGGCCGGAGAAGTCGTTGGCGTCGCTGCACTTCCGGGAAAAGTTGCTTGCCAGAAAATGCACAGTAGCTCGCCGGAAAAAGGCTCGGTGGTAGACAATTGGCCAGAAAATGGTTGAGACTAGGGGTTTTTTCTTTAAGTTGTTTGCCGGAAATTGCATGGCAGATCGCCGGAAAAAGGCTTGTTGATAGACAATTGACCAGAAAATGGTTGAGACTAGGGTTTTTCTCCCCCTAGCTCCGATACCATGTTAATGCTACGTAAAGCTAGAAAGATTAAGGGGGAAAATGTAGTAGTTTTCTGATTATTTGATTATTTCGATCTACAATACATACATTATATATATACTAGTTTGTACATTTAATGTAAAGCTACCAACTAATACCTAACATCTAACACCAATTATTATTACAATGCTATTGTTACAACAATATGTATACATACATATATGTGTGTGTGTGTGTGTATGTATGTATGTATTTGATGAATATACATAGACGAGTCAAGTTCTCGAGCAAACGAGCCAAGCTGCGTGCAGTTCTTGNNTTTACACCCCTAATATCAACTAGTGGTCATCCAAAAATAGATAATGGGTATAATGGTTACCCGAACTCTAGTAACTGGTATTCATTCGATAAAAATTTAATAGTTTTACTTTATGCCTTGTCAAATCATTTCTTTAATGCCTCCTCTCTCTGCTCTCTTACTTTACAACGTTTAATATTATTATTTAATAGCAAGATAATAATTTATTAATGAAAGATGAAAAAAATGTTATTGCATTATTATGTTGTAGGGTGGAATAAATAGAAAAAATAGAGAACCGGTAGGGTGGAATAAATAGAATAAATAGAGAACCAGTAAAATGGGTGGCTTATATGCTTTTTTTATACTCATTTAGTGTGTCTCGCACATATTTTAACCCATGTGTCATGCATCTTAACACTGCTATGTTTGAATCTTTAGACCTAAACGACTTTTATAAATGATCATCTAAGGTCATTTCCATCAGTGCCCTAAACGACTGTCCATCCTAAATTTTAGGGAGTAAAGCAAATGGAACCCTCACACCAGTTTTCTAAACTCTATTTGATCCCATGCTGCAGTGGGGAGTATTGTTTATCACCAATTCTATTTTGAGGTTTAGGGAATCTGGTGTGCTGTTCTCTATATCACAGCCTCCATTTTAGAGTTTGAGGTTTGGAGATTAATATTTAGGTGTTCAAAGTAGTTCAACTGGTGCAAATGCCCGTAATTGAGAAAATGTACTGCAATTTAATTGTAATGCAGTCGTGAAATACTTTTACACCTGCGCAGCTGTGCTGTATTAAGTATATTTAAATCTTTTGGAATATTTTAATAAACAATGCATTTAGTTTGGGAAGATAACAGGAGACATGACTACTTTTTCGGACATCATTTGAGTGTGCTTCTAATTTTCTGACTTTCCAAGTAATGGGTCAAATTTTGATTTGTAGCTTTATTTGCGTTCGATCAGTATATTGGATAGTTACCTTGCTCATTTGCGAAATTTAGTTGATTGTGGGTTTGATTGTTTCATCATTAATTCGATCCTTCTGTTTGGTCTTTTCATCAATGTCTTGAGATAGAGAGTGACATCATTTACGAAGATAAACGTTTTACAAATCTTATATACTCTTCTTTTATGGTGATGCCTTAGTACCCACATATTATATATTCTTTTCAGGTGGCGGTTTCTGCAACTTGGCTCTTTTGCTCTGCAATTCCTACTCTACTGGTTTGTAATTTGCGGTTCTTGCCTCCATGTGATACTAATTTTCTGTTTTAATGCTAGTGATAGTATTTTTATTTTTGGGTAAATAAATGATTTGTTTAACGACTTTTATAAATGATAACATTTTTTAATAAACTTTTTTTTTTTTTGGAAATTAACCTTTTCTCAATCACATGAACCACATTGTGGTCATTTTCCCTTTTCTGTGTTAGTTCATTGAGGTTTTGGATAAATTGTAGAAATAGGCACTACAACTGTGATATTGGTGATAAATTTGCTACAAGGAAAGGATAGACCCTTTTTCATTTGCACAACAAACCTAACATCTCTTGTTTCATCAGATAGGTTATTTTTTGCTATAGTTTATTAAGCGACATGACTAAGTTTGTGATGTGGTGAAGGCTTTTAAGAGAGCAGCTGAGTCAATGGAGAAGCTACTGGATGTCACTCGGGAAGAGCTGCCTGGTACCATGGCTGCTGTCCGGTTATCTGGCATGGAGATTAGTGACTTAACAATGGAGCTCAGTGACCTTGGGTGAGAATTGAAAACATTTCGTTTTTTTTCCTTGATTTTCTTCACTAAAGATGGTATATGAATCAAATATGTGTAAGTTAGATATTGCTGCTAGGTCTGCCCTTATAGGTTGCTTATAATTTGAGGTGGATGGTGGATAGATAAGATCACTTCCTTTTTCCGATTCCCATGTTGGGCAGTGTCATTTAAAGATGGTAACACTGTTGCAATCCATGTTCATTACTCTAGGAGGAATAACCAATTCAATTCCATTATTTGATTAAGAAGAGCACCAGTTTCAAGTTTTCTAACAAAAAGGTTATTCTCAAAGTGTGGATATATTATTTTTGTTCCACTGTAGTGTCATAACAAGGAAACCTAACAGCGGAATGCACCAAAATATTTGAATGAGAATGAATTCTGGAGATCGGAAAATAGTAGAATGAAAATGGGTGTTCTGTTCCATTTTTAACTTACATTCCATTCATACTTGAATCTTACGCGCCAAACAAGACCTGAGTTCTAAATCAATTTGACAACTATGCAGCCAACAGATAACTCAAGGAGTAAGAGGCTCTACACGAGCTGTCCGCTTAGCTGAGGAGAGACTGCGTCAGTTTACAAACACCGCTCCATCAGGTTTATTGCCAAATCTTTAGCTATGGACATATGTGAGAGAATTTGAAGTGAGTTTTGAGCAATCTATTTCACTTCAATCTTTACTTGATTAGCCTCAATGCAGGAGGTAGTTACTCTGGGAACAAAGACTCCAGAACCGACTGTAGCTAAAATTGCTAGGAGTATGAAGGAGAAAGTTGTTCAGGGCCGGGCTATATGGAAAATGTTTTTCACTCTGACCAGATTTTCAAGGACGGCCCAAAAGTACTTTGCATCTCGTGGTACATCGTAACTACAGAAACCGTCATTTTCAGGGATGAGCAGCCTAAGATGAGATCTATGCCTGACTCCTCACGGCTGTTTTCCAAGTTTTTTTTTTTATGTTTTTACGTGTATGTTTTTGCTTATTTTTCTCCATTATCAAGTCATAAGCTCAATTCTTGTAAGTAGTGACAGTCTGGAAATATCTTCTTTGTTTTTTGGTTCTTTCCTAATGAGCAATAGTTGTTACTATTTTCTTTTTCTCGTATTTTTATAAGTTGGTTTGATCCTAAACTTCTTGTTTGATGAAAATCTGTTGTGCTCTCTCTATTGAATATCCATTCTCAACTGCTAGCTAGAGCGCCATTTTGTAGGAATACATTTCCAGACTTGTGGTTTTTGCACAATTGATGTGTCCCTGGTTGTATGTTTAGAGTAAAAGTGAAATTTTGGTACCGGAACTGGTTGATATGAAGGTATCCTTGCTTTGTCTTTGCTAGTACGTCGAGACCTGATCGTTTTTAGGACTGGAACTGGTTCGTTTCTAGAACCAGTGGGACATTGAGAATGCCCTATTCAATTAAAGCGTTCACAAACACAACATTTTGAAGTAAAAAGTGTATATTGTACTTTCAGAAGCCTGAATGCTTTTTACCCTCTTTGAGATTGTTTCATCTTTGGATGAGAATGATCATTCATATGACCAGACAACCCAAGAACCAATTAGAAAATGACGGTTTTGCTACAAGGTCCGGAACCATTTCATACTTCAAAACCAATCTAAGCTGGTCCAATCTATTTGGTTGGGTTTGGAATTTTGGTTCTGCAGTTTTTATGTACGCCCCCTCGGTACAGACGTAATATCTATTTGGTATTTGCTCGTACAAGGATCAGTAGCTTCCTTTGGTTCCATCTCTTTTTAATACCAACAAAATAAATGAACAGATAAAATAACAACACTAAAGCTAAATAAGCTAGGTAAATGAACTATTAGACTTACCATAGCATAAAACATGTTTATACCTTTTGAGTTGTATACTAGTACATAAATAAACATCATGATTGCTGAAAAACCCAATCAACTTTATGATCGAGAAACCAAAAAAGGATGCTGATCCAACTTTTCCAATTTCAAATTCTCAGCCTCCCAAAAGCAACTTTTTAACTGATTGATCAAACACCAGCAAAAAGCTCAAGTGCTCCATCAACGAAGTTGGAGCTTATATAGAAATTGAGGAAATCGTAATAAGTAAAAGAACGATAGCGAATAGGATGGTCTTCATCAACAAATCTCTGAGACACCTCCACATTTGCGTTGCCTTTCGGTGCCAGAAAGAGTGCATATGAGTACCTAACTGTCCCCAGTCTTGTTATCACTCTGTGCTTCACGGAATGGAAACTCCCATTGCTCCAAGCCTACAACACATTCGGTTTCTAGTTTCACTATCTACGAAGACAAGATCTTAAAAAAAGCTGGAGGAAACTGAGTAATTTTTTATTCTCATATGCCCTGGCAATAACAATCAGACAAGTTCATTCACAAACATATAAAGAAAAAAAATGTATATTTCCTCATATGATATGGTAACAACAAACACACAAGCTCATTCACAAAAAGAGTTTCATGGAAATTGCACCTCAAGTTGGGAAAACAATGAATTGGACCTATTCTGATATTTCGATAAATTTCAAACATCAATGTATAGCTTTTCTTCAATCAAAACGTGCAACATCAAGTGTTATGAAATTATACGAATTGAGAGACAACTATAGTACTTTATGGGAAAACTAAAGGCATAAAAATATAAAAAAGAAAAAAAAAAAAGAACAAGGTAAATTTGAGGCGGCGAAACATAAACTTTTATCACTATTTTTTTCATGTAAATTTGATTTCATTTCTTAAGGGGAAAAGAATGGAAACAAGGCTATAAAAATGAAAAAACTTGAATGCACCTTAAGAGAATCCCCTAGGAAGACGATGAAATGTTGGTCTGGAATGATGACCTCGCTCCAAATTCCATCTTCCTTGGACAGAATTTCTAGGCCTTGAACATCATTTTGACATAGAATGGTAACAAAATTCTTGTCAGTGTGAGGAATAAGGCCAACAGTGGTTTTCG
>MKEJ01057942.1:0-13050 GCA_001753735.1 Embelia ribes
CTTTATCACCAAGGTAACTTTATAACCAATCACATTCACATGTGTTGATTACTCTATTTGAGACAGTCCCTCAAATCAAAGTATACCCTTTCAACTTGGAAAATATACAACTGAATTTGAAACGTATCTTTATACTCGCACAATATTGAAGATAAGAATACTCGAGTATAAGATATTACAAGCTAAATATGAATAAAAAATGAAAGAACTTGAGCTTTTTGGTATTACTTAGAGAGATGAGAGAGCTTGAAGAATTGATGCCTTGAATGAATGAAGAATATTCTATTTATATTGTTCAAGGCTCGGTTTGGATTATGACAGAAATCATTGAGACATGGCAATTAAATCATTGGCATTCATTTACTGATCATGACCGTGCGCGGTTTGTCTTCTGTCCGAGTTCGGACGTGTGTCCGTGTACCTTCATCTCTTTGTCCGTGTGCGGACGCTGGGTTGTCCATGTGCAGATGCTTGATTGTCCGCTCTAGGTTGTCCATGTGCAGACACACCAATTAGTGTGCGAACACTTTAGTCCGTGAGCTGTTCGAATCTTTTTAGTTGTACGTCTAGTTTTGATTCCTTAAATACTCAATAATCATTAGAAAATATATCATTAATATTTGTAACAAAATTGGATATTAATTAAATTTATTATCTTAATTATCATCAAAATATATTTTATTAAAACATTGGGTCAACACTTTTTTTCAACCCTTGGATTTTTGTCTGGTCAATGAAATAAGGCCCTAAAAAAATATGTGGCATTGTATTATTAACCAGGTATAGCTTTTGCGTATATTATAGATAAGAGTTATATTTGATTGGAATATGGATTTTAAAAAAAAATGGTTTTGTTTGCTTCATTTTTAATTTAGCAAAAGACCAAACTTATAGTCCTCAAGCGCATTTTTGTTGTCACACCCCGTGTTTTGTAGACCCCAAAGACAAAATTAATGATAAAATAGCTTCAAAATGTTAGGATGGAGTATCAACCGAATGACAGTTCATTTTCTTGAAATTAAAAAATAAATAATTCAAAGAGCCTAAATTTTCAATCAAAACTCATATTGTTACTCTTACAAACTCCGTTGAAAGTTATTTATTTAATTTTAAAAAATTAGAAATCGTTTCACAATCCGTTGCAAAATTTACGGAAAATTAAATACAAAAATGAATCATTTGCAAAATCCATTGCAACACATTAATTACATTAAAAAAATAAAAAAAAACTATACGTTGCAGTATTCATTGCAACATATACAATTGTAGCTTTTTTTTTTCCTTATTTTTTAAGTGTTTTTTTTGCAAATACTATTCATTGAGTTGGTCCATTATATGGGCTTTAGGTGAACAAAAACACTGCAAGATCCTTATCAATTTTAGGTGGCAAAGGTGGAGGTAGAGCAGGTGGGACACCAAACCGCTAAAACAACGTTTTTACGTTCAACAAAACGTCGCACCCGGGAAGTCTCTTTATTATGACAGGCATTCTCTACCACCAGGCGTACTTTTTATCCTCACATCTTTTGAATTGTCTCCTCTTACTCTAGCAACCGAAACTGCTTGTCACGCCTTGAATTTTCCCATAAAAACTCGGAGGCGTGAGTTTGTGCGACAAAAGAAATAAAGTAAGCAAAATCAGAATCAACGATAATTGAATATGAAAATAGATACAAAATTCTATCCACATTACCACGAGCCCAATAACAACAAAATTTGAATATGTACATTTCATTCTAATAATAACTACAACATCCTAGGGCAACAATTGCAGTCCACCTCCAGTTTAAATACATATACGCAGCGAAAATAAAAAGTAGGGAGATCAGTGCCAATACTATACAGAATAAAGAAGTAGGAAAACCAGTGCCAATACTATACAAAAGAAAGTCTCAAGTTACATAAATATACATATTCAACTTTAGTATAACCGCCACAACAAAATATACATATATAATTGAGGCTACAACTCTTATCTATAAGTCATGTGTCGGGTAATTCTATCCATGAATTTTCAACTGCCTTGAAGTAAAAATGACTACCTTCCAATTTGCAGTAATACATAACCAAGCCTTCTTTAGATGTATCACAATATATCGAATACCCAAGTCCCTGCTCCATAATGATCAGAATTGGAGCCGAGGTTAATAACTCCTTTAGACGAAAAAACGATTCCTCACATTTGGGACACCATTGAAATTTGACACCTTTTTGAGTGAGATTTGTTAAAGGGAAAGCTAAACGCAAGAAATTTTTCACCAAACGGTGATAATAACCTGCAAAGTTTAAAAGGCTATGAATCTCAAAAATAGACTTCGGTCGTTCCTAATTAGTAACGGCCTCAATCTTGAAGGATCCACCCATATACCACCCTCTGATATAACGTAACTGTAGAAACGAATTTCCCGTAACTAGAATTCACACTTAGAAAACTTGGCATAAAGCCTATGCTCTCAAAGCATCGATAATACAATGCGAAGATGTTCATGATCCACCTCTTCTAAGGGCGAATAAATAAGCACGTTATCTATAAATACCATTACAAAATAGTCAAGATATTGATGAAACACACGATTCATTAGGTCTACAAATGCCGCGGGAGCATTATTGAGACCGAAGGGCATCACGAGAAATTTAAAATATCCATAAGTTGCCTTCTCAATATTCGCCTCCCGAACTCTGAGCTGGTGGTACCCAAATGCAAATCTATCTTGAAGAAAAATCTTAAGCTCTGAAGTTATTGATCCGAGGCAATGGATACTTGTTCCTAATAGTTACCCGATTCAACTTTCGGTAATCAATGCATATTTACATTATCCCGTTCTTCTTTGGTATAAAAACTGGAGCTCCCTATGGTGAAGAACTCGGCCTAATGAACCCCTTTAACTTCATTCATCAATGAGTACCTGTAATTCCTCTAATTATCTCGGATTCAAATGATACGGTGCAATCGAGATAGGTTATGTACCAAGAATTAGATCAATCGTAAACTCTACCTCTAGCAAAGGCAGAAGTCCACTAAGATCTTCCACAAACACATCGAAAAAGTTGCGAATAACAGAAGGATACTCCCCCGATTGCACTTCCTCCAAAAAAGAAAGGCTAGCCAATATAAAAGATAGGCTAGTACAAGCACGGCAGAATAAGGGAATTCAATAGAATTTGGCCCTTGATATATAACAGAAATACCTTCTACAATTTTCATAGTAACTCGTCTACGCTCGCAATCAAATATAGCAAAACAATTTGATAACTAACATGTCTATATTGATAATCATATCGAATCCTAAAACATATAAAAAACAATGACGTCCTATTCAAAGATATGATTTGCAATAAGTAATTCACACCTACAGCATACACTATCCATATAAATATTATCTCTCCCCGGGGTATCAAATGAAAATGGGCTCTTTCAAATGAGTTGCTTGTAATTCTAGCATTCTAACAAAACTGATGCAATAAAAGAACAAGATGTACCCATGTTAAATAATGCATGAGCCCAAGTAGATAAAAAAGGAAAAATTCCTCAAACAACCTAAGGCATAGCTACCTCCGGTGCCTAAGGCATGGTATAAGCACGGGTCTTCAAAGACTGATCCTACTGGAATACTCTACGAATAGTGTTGTCTGATAGGGTCCTATAGAAGAACTGATACCTTGACGAGTAAACAATGAAGGAGCAGTATGAGATGGTTGTTGAGCTACCCTCGAAAATGAATGTTGCTACTAACCACAAGCGCAAATGGGAGCAAAAAATCTCTCCGGATATATCATCTGCATATGTCCTTTATTATCGTAACCTCAACAAAAAGCCTAAGAACATAATGCCTAAATTTGTCCGTCAATGAAAAAGATGACATGAATGGGAATGGGTGCAATCATGAGTTAGATGACCTTAATGACAGTAATTGTAGCACCTGCTACTCTGAATTACAGGCCCCAAAGCCAAAGTGTAACCCGGCTGATGTCGCCCCTAAGACGATGAATAAGAAAAGGCTTATAAGTTCCTTTTCCATTTACCACTTCCGCTACTTTCACCAACACTTCCACTCGAACCATCTCCAATAAGATTCCCCAAACTCTACCCTGATACTTGCACCAATTGTGATCTCAAAGACCGAAGAAGATGTGAAATATTCTTTCATTGTTGTTTTGTTGATGAGGTTGTGCTCAACCTCCATAGCCGTATCCACACAATGCTTAAGGTCCTATGTAGCCTGCCATCATATGTATTTGAATAGAGTGTTGTAACCAATTCTTAAATCAATGGCACTTCAACTTCTTCATCGATACTAGCTCTAGTGCATACCTAGAACGTTCGGTGAAAAGGATTTGATAGTCCTGAAAACTCAAATTTTCTTGCACCAAGTTTGTGAATTCTTCCCTCTTTCATTCATGTAACATCTCAGGAAAGAACTCCTCTAAGAATAATTCACAAAAGGTTGCCCAAGTGCTACCCTCAAATACACCAATATCTTCTTGATCTTCCACCAATGAGCCATTTTACCACGAAGATAGAATGGCGCAGTTGCCATCCTTAAGTCACCGTCAACCATTTGAATAGAATCGAAAATTCTCTCCACCTCCGTAATCCATTCCTCTGCCAATATCGGTTCACCTTTACCCCTAAAGGTAGGGGGATTCATCATACAAAAAATTTTTGTGGCGAAGAAATATGAGTCTTTCCGCTCTCGTGTGGGTTCCATGCCATTCTTGTAAAGACTTCATCTAATATCCGAAATATGTTGGAAGATTCAAAAGATTGGAAGCCTCCCACATTTCCAAATCCTGTTAGTGGCACGAAATTTGTTTGAGCATTTTCGTTCACTTCTCATTGAGGCCGAGTACAAGGCGCAGTTTGGATTTAAGGTCTGAAAGTCTCTCTCTTAAGTACTCCATACTCTCCTCGTTAGATATCTCCTCAAAACTCGGAACTCTTCATCTCCCACATACTCCATAGTGTGAGAATGAGTATGCATGGGATGCATCTCGTCCTCATTGAGAATACTCATCCTTCCTTTACAATCCTTGGCTCCTTTACGAGTTCCTCGACTACCTCTACGACCACCTCTTCTTCAAACCATCATCTTCACATTACAACAAAAAGACCTCGTAAGATGTAAGCTATAATTGCATACAGAAAAGATAAAAGAATGCAATCAATTTAACTTACAATTTATTATGCACTAAGCATGAATTGAGTAAATAATATGAAAATACTATAACTTGCTAACCCGCTTTCGATCCGACTCTAGACCTTACCTATAAGCTACCAAGGTTTATAGAACCTGATTAACTCCAATACCAACCTGTAATATCTCGAATTTCCCCATAAATACTTGGGGGGCATGAATTTTTGAGGCAAAAAAAAAAAATAAAGTTAACAAAATTAAAATCAACGATAATTGAATATGATAAGAGATACAAAAGTCTATCCACATTCCTACGAGCCCAATATACAACAAAGTCTCAATATGTATATATCATTCCAACAATAATTACAGCATCCTAGATTGGCAACTGCAGTCCACCTCTAGTTTACATATATAAATGCAGTGAAAATAAAAAATAGGAAGACTAGTGCCAATACTACATTAAATAAAGAAGTGGGAAGGCCAATATCAACACTACACAAAAGAAAGTGTCAAGCTATATGCTTAATAAAATAAATATATATATTCAACTTTGCTACAACCTCCACAACAAAATATGCATGTAAAACTGAGGCTACGACTACAAAATAATAACTAATGCCATCTTTATGTCCATACCTAAGCATGATTATCTTTAGCCTCCTAGACTGTAAAGTAATATCATATATGATATACGAAATGAAGAAAAAAGTATATGAGTCAGATGACCAATCAACAATTTAAGTATGAGACTATGAGGTCTCGATAAGTACGTACATGCTACAACAAAACAAAGTACGAATATGCTTTGAAAATAAGTAAATGACCATACTATCAATGATATTCAAGTAAGAAATCATGAATGAACTACGAATACTACAAATGTAAACATGTAAATGCTTATGCATAAGTATATATATATGTTACTGACGAAAACTACGATTACGACCAAATTAAAAGTGGACTAGTATCTCTACGAGTTCTCAAAAATGCTAAGATCTGCTACAGAGTGCAACACGACCTAGCCTTCATTGTTCCGCCACCGAGTGAGATGCAAACAATGGATGTATCCTAGATCTGGTTTTTTGCCTCTCACAGTGAGGTTGTATGACCTCAATTGCTTCCATGAATTTTATAAAAGCGATACTATGTATCCTGAAAAGAAATAAAAAAAAGACTCAATTTCCTATTTATGCAAATGCCCTTAAATAATGCCTCAAAATAACGAATTTATGATATTCATATCTTTCATATTCCAGGAATGGCTATATCTTTATTCTATGATAGGCATACCTATAACTTCCAAAAATTACGAATCCAAGAATGCAACAACTATGTTGTTTTATGTTTTTAATCATGAAAGGTCTATGAATATCAGGAATGTCTCCAACTACAAATTCACGACTACGATTCATGGTATAATGAGTGAAATCATATAATCATGCCATGATATGCTCCACAATAATAAAGTTAATGATACATTATTAATACTACAAATGCCAAAAATATTATGATAAAATGAATGAAATCACATATCATCTCTACGATAAATTGTCACGAATATTATGATATAATTGGGAAACAATTTATATCAAATGCCACCATAATAATCTCAAATCATATTATATGCTATTATTGATAAATAATGCATATAATGACATGGAATATTCATACTATAATATTAGAGTATAAGATTGTGTAATTCAATGCTACAACCTATTACGAACATTATTCAACGCATATCATCCATAATATTATCTTCGAATAAAATTCCTACGAAAATATGCATGAGTATGATACAACACACCCACACTTTCTATATATGATTCCTATTTGCAATCTACCCGTACTTACGGAGCCTCATAAATGTCTCTAAATGAGCTAAGCAAGTTTCCCCCAAAAGCCTTCTTCTTGCGACTCGGGAACGATCTAGCTACGAACCTCAAGTGATCTTGAACCTAGATACATAGATGAACCTTAAGGCATAAAGAAGAATATATACTCATTTAATTTCACAAGCCTTGATGGCACAAAAACTAAGTCAAAATCAATGAGTATAAAATTTAGGGAAACTTACATCAAAATGAGCACGATGAGATAAAGAGTTCGAAAATCAGCTTTTGATCTTCTGAGACCAAATGGAACTAGATGATCTTGTTCAAAAAGTTTAAGATTTTCTCTCACTCACACTCTCTATTCGTGCTTGTATTTGTTAGAGAAAAAGAAGAAGAAGAGTCAGCAACTTAAAGTCCAATATTAACCAGTTGGATCGATCGTTTCACACTTAGATCGATCGATCTGCTCTTTTGGATAGATCGAAGCCATGGGAATTTTGGGTCCAAACCCCTCGGGCTAAAAATTTAAAGAAATGATATAACATAAGAAATTTGAATTTGTGTCTGATTGGAGAACCTTATTTGTAATATTGTGTTATAATTTACGTATGACATGTTTGTTAGAAATTGGTTGTTGATATGTTGTCAAACTTTTGAGGCCACATTGGGTTCCCAAATTGTTTATAAATAAAAATATCATGATAGGTACTAAGGATTTCAAACTAATAAATAAAAGTACCATGACTGTATTCAGAATTTTGAACTAATAAATATGAATGCCACAATGGATACTCAAATCCTTAAAGAAAATAACAGTATCATGATGTGTACTCCAAACAAAATTATTGAAAAGAAAATAGGAGTATCATAATGGGTACTCAAATCTTTTAGTGAACAGTTTTGAGCATGTTGGTTCAAATAAGTATGTCTTTTTATATGGTATTTAGTTAGGAGATTTAAGAAATGTATGACTAACTTCGTTGGCTGTGTGGAATGGTGGATGAGATTGTATAATGTAGATATGAATTAAAGTAAGTGATTGTCTTTGTTATGCACTGCTTATTATTTGGAATACTACTCGTCAACTAATCCAGTGAGCATTTTTGTTTATCAAATATGCAACCTTAGAAGAAGGTATCGACGGCGTCCAAAGGAATAACTTATGCATAAAAAGACTTACACTGCCAAAGCCTAAAGGATGCATATTTTGGAATAGTTAAGCACGGGAATCACTTCTTGTAATATTCCCAGTGCATAAAACCTCAGAAGTATATGGATTTCTAAATCAATATATTTTCTCAATCGAGCCAAGCTTTTTGTAAAAACTTGATTTGTAAATGGCTTGTGTACTTTATGTGTTTGTACTATAAGAGTCGGTTGTAATCACATGATGAAACACGGTCGAGGTTAAAACATTCTAGGTAGTTTTGGAAAAAGATGAAGTATAAATATATATTTTCTAAGAAAATCTCACGTGCTCGGGTGTTCGAATTTTAGCAGCGTGAAAATTATGCCAACACTAGCTGAAAATAAAGCATAAATAGTTGAAGGGACAACTTTATTTCTCCAATATAAATAAAATTTCATCTTTTTCTAGTTATAATTTTCATCATTTTGTTACCATGCGTAAAGTTGGTATATGCTTTATAATTATATATTTTATATATTTCCGATTTGATTAGGTTTAGATATATTTTTACTATGGTATTATTTCTAAATAAAATAATATATTTTTAATAATTTTTTTTTTCAAATAAGTTTACTTTTGGTAGAATTTACTATGGTAAATCTTTAATTTAAAAATCCTAAATTTACAGGGCACAGATTAAAATATTATATGAACACTTGTCACAATTAGATTAAAAATAGCAAATGACACAACTTTTAAATTAATAAATATATTTGATTTCCTGTTGAATGCATCTCGGGAGAAAATATCATTATTCATCCAGTCTACATATCAAGTTACAGATTCTGGTACTCAAGTTATTCGATCTATTACTGCACTAATGTTTATTTCTTGTAGTAATTAAAAAATGTAGTTAAAGGTTACCAAATCAACCGGAAAAGATAATTATTCTTAATACTGTCAGAGTGATCAGATTGTGATTTTACAGTTTGTTACTACTGCTCGTAGCGTAGCATAGTTCAATTTTAAAATTTAATACGGTTAGGTTACCGTCATGCCATTATTGTATTTTGCGCATGCGATCAAGTGCCTATAATATAATCGAAGAACAATATAATTAAGACAAAAAAGAGATGTTACAAGTTACAATTCCCATCTCGAAAGCAACCAGCACATAAAGGATCGAGATTAATAAGCTTAATTTAAAAATTAGGAAAGCAATGTACATTATATTAATCTTACATCTACCAATGTTGCATCATGGTGTTCAATTAATTTTTTTACAAAACTCCGCAAACGTAATACTTTTCTTAAATTAATGAAAGGAACTTCTCACGCGTGTTTTAGAAAATGCTAATGTGGTGGGTTTACTTGTATATATATATGTATGTATGTATATATATATATGTGGTATAGTAATGGTTGATGAAAATTAACCTAGTCCCAAAGATGCCTAGTTTTTTCTATCTTCCGGAACCACTAGTGACCTTGTTGAAATCCTTTCCTTCCCCAATTCTTCTCTTTTTGTTCTTAGTCACACCGTTTCTTATCAAATGGTTAATCCACAAAAACCCGAAAACCAGACAAAACCTCCCACCATCACCGCCAAAGCTTCCGGTAGTAGGCAATCTCCACCAGCTCGGCAAATACCCTCACCGCTCTCTTTACAAGCTATCCCAGCGCTACGGGCCCATCATGTTTCTCTCGTTAGGCAATAAGCCAGCTGTTGCCATCTCGTCTCCAGACGGGGCCAGAGAAATAATGCAAACCCAGGATTTAATTTGTGCAAACCGGCCCGAATCTAAAATTTACAAAAAACTTCTTTACAATATGCAGGATGTTTCCACTGCACCTTATGGTGAGTATTGGAGGCAACTGAAAAGCATCTGCACCCTGCAGCTTTTAAGCAAGAAAAGAGTATTGTCTTTCCGCACTGTAAGGGAAGAAGAGATCGCTATAGTAATGGACGCGATCAAAGACCAATACTGTAATTCCTCCAAGCTTGTGAATTTGAGCGAAATGATGGCTTTAATATCAAATAACGTGGTGTGTAGGGCTGCATTTGGGAGGAAGTATGATGGCGGGGAAAACGGGAAGAAGTTTAGAGAGCTTTTGCTGGATTTTTTCGCGTTATTAGGTAATGCAAATATAGAGGATTTTCTTCCTTGGCTGTCTTGGATTAATCATATTAATGGTAGAAATGCTATGGCGGATAGAGTTGCAAAAGAGTTCGATGACTTTTTGGAGGGAATGGTGGAAGAGCGTTTGGGTCGTTTAGAGAAACGAATCACTGGGGGGAGAGACTACGAGGAACGATATGGGAAAAATGATGGAGAGGATTTTGTTGATATTTTGCTACAGATTCATATGGACAAGAAGGCTCCAAATTCTTTGGGGAGAGACAATGTCAAGGCTATCATCTTGGTAATCACTTGTTCTCTCGCGTTATATATATACGTACATAGATTGAGTTTGACACGTTACCTAGATTGTGGAAATGATACATACTAAGAAGAAGGTACTATATATGCATGAGATATGTACAGTCTTTTATCACACCCGAATTTCTTCGAACCCGGAGACTTGAGATAAGAAAAGAAAAGTAAATAAAATGGAAAGAAACTATGACTACCACAACGTAATCCACAACTTCCTTTACATGTATAAACTATGACTACCACAACGTAAGTTTACATACAACATTGCCAAGCTACATACTTATCCCAAAATAAAATATACATATATATATAATGACAATGCCCCATGTGTAAAATGCAAAATCCACTATGAAGCCACAAAAAGTACAACTACAAAATGCATCTTCATTTACGTTCATGCCACTCGTGCATGTCCCAAACTCGCCTCCGCACCTCTATCACAAATAGAACAAGAAAATATATGTGCAAAGGAATACAAGTTAGATTATTAGCAATATGATAAAAGTGAGTCGTTGATGTACTCGATATGTATGTGTATGCAGATAAACAAATATCAAAATTTACTTACAAATTATAAAGTAATACATGCTCTCTGCATGAGGGATAACTACAAGTCTATGAATTACATACTCTTAGCATGAAGGGTAAATGCAAGTCTATTAAATACATGCTCTCAGTATGAAGGGTCAATACAAGTCTACGAAATACATGCTCTCAGCATAAGGGGTAACACAAGCCTACGAAGTATATGCTTTCAGCATGAAGGGTAATATAAATCTACGAAATACATGCTCTCAGCACAAAAGGGTGAGTACATTTTCCGAATGCCATGAATGTACTACATATGCCACGACAATCTCAATCTACGAATCACATTCCTCGATTATCGACCACGCATCCAACCATTGCACTATGCTTACACATCACGACTACTTATCACAACCACGACTTTCACGCCCCAAATTTCTCCATAAAAATCCCAGGGCATGAGATAAGAACAAAGTAAAGGAAGCAAAACATAATAACTACGAAATAAGGTGAATACGAAATAGATACAACAATACTATTCCACATTCCCACGAGCCCCGACATATACAATAGAACCTGCATATATACATTAAGCCTGATATTAGATACAGCAGTCCACAACCTTATTATATAATTATTAGGCAACTACAACTGCAAAGAAAACAACCGAGTTTATAATATAAAGTTTCAAG
Source organism: Embelia ribes (assembly GCA_001753735.1). Classification (NCBI taxonomy): domain Eukaryota; kingdom Viridiplantae; phylum Streptophyta; class Magnoliopsida; order Ericales; family Primulaceae; genus Embelia; species Embelia ribes. The sequence goes on from MKEJ01057942.1 coordinate 11,758, forward strand.
CTACCTGCATGACAAAAGAATAAATACATGTAGAACCCGATTACAACCTCATAATAAACAAAATAGACAAAGTTTAAGTTGAGGCCACAATTCCAAAATATAGCATAATCAACATAATAGGGCCATGACTACTAAACATGGTCCGAGCTAGCCTTCGCACCTATAAAATAGATTGAATAACAATATATGAAAGGAAAATATGGGTTAGATGGCTAATAAACAACTTAAAAATGAGATTATGCGGTTCCAATATGTATGCACATGCCAATACAATTAAAGTATGAATATGCTATCAATGAATTTACATGTATATACAACAAGTGCTATGTGTACCAACTAATAAACTTGTATGTATAGCATGTGCTACAAGTACCAACAAATAAACATGTATGTATAATATGTGCTATGAACACTAATAGATGCTATAACCTCCAACCACGACTCAAAGTGAAAGGTAAGACTACTATCTCTCGAAAGGTTTTGGGGCGAACTACGAATGCCCTGCCTACAATATACACAATCATTGTAGGCCTAACTTTAAGGTGCACTAATGTAACATCCCGAAAAATTCGACTTACTTTTTTTCTTTTTATTTTTTTATTATAATATTATGCATCGTAAATAATATTATTATTAATTTGTGGTATACGTGGATAGTATATACATTTATTTGTAGTGCGTAGACATATGGGGTAGCTAGAATGGCAAATCGGAGTGATTGTTGTAGTAGAGTAAAGTCGTAGCCATAATGTTGTCTCGGTAATAAATTAATATCTTTCAAACATAAATCTGATTGAAGCTCATGATATAGAGTTGGAAAGTTATTTCATGTATCTACAATTTTTATGTTTAGCAAAGAATTTATTAAAAAACGTAGAGGGGCCAAAGAATGGTTCGAAATTTTAAAAAACTGCTTTAACAGACTTTTACGACACTTGATTGATATTTTGGCCATAACTCCCAAACCGTAACTCCGATTAGGGTATCGTAATTATGTTCAAAACTATTTCATTTATCTACAATTTTTGTGTCTTCAGAAAAATTTTATTCAAAGCATAGAGGGGTCCGAAGTTTTAAAAACTGCTTTAACAAACTTTTATGACATCTGATTGGTATTTCAAACATAACTCCCAAACCATAACTCCGATTAGGGTTTCATAATTTTTTTAGAAAGATATTTTATTTATCTACGACTTTCATGTTTTGAGAAAAATTTTATTCGAAGCGTAGATGGGTTGAATCGGGTGTTGAAGGGCTTTAACAATGTTCAAATTTTTTTCTGACTGTCAGTGA
>MKEJ01057943.1:0-11175 GCA_001753735.1 Embelia ribes
ATATATATATATATATCTTTAACCAAGTCTGTCCATCTTTCCTAATTGAAGGATTCATCTAGGTGTTTCAACTTTCAGGTAAACAGTGAAACTACCCCTTGAGTTTTATTCCAAGTCAGGTTTGTAATGGCATTGGCGCTAGCGCTTAACGGTAGGAAGAACTAGGGGATCATGGGACATGCCATGTTCTACGATTTCTCTTCCTCATTGAGGGATCATTTCCTATAGTCTCCTATTCTCAATGCGTAATTGTTCAATCTCAGACTGAGATCATTTGGTTTCTAAGCCAAGCTGGAAAAAAGCTACATGTGGATGATATGGTAGATCCTTACGCTGATCAATAGGATCATTAGCCATATTAATTATAGGGGAAATTCTCATACCAGAATTGGGATTGCTGTCGCTCATGCTGCTCTTTCGAAATGTCACCATCCATAGTTTTTACATCATTTAGCTTGAAACTACGGAAATTCTAATATTGCTTCCCACAAACAAAGGTGAAACAAATTTGCACCTCCTTTAAATAGGGCCACGAGCTAAGTTATGACGTCACAACATGAGTCTTTGCGCCTACACATGTAACAAAGTCAAAAACCTTCAATCGGAGTATTGTCAGACGATAGACCCTCATACGCTCAAATCAACAAGAATAATCAAAAGTTTGTGCAAGTCACTTGATTGGCTTGGACATACCTCTATTGGTATGAGATTTGGAGCCAGTTATGATGCAATGCCTTTGGCCGTGTACGACGAATGATTCATCGGCCCAAGCTATTACAGGTGCTATAAGTCATATGTCATCTCATTGTTTTTATCGTAATCCACACTTAATGGGTAATAAATACAGGCATTACAATGAATTATTTATTTAATTATTATTATTAATAGAGCTCACTCCCCTGCACCTCGACAACTTGGTATATCATTGGATGTAGTAGATACACGAGAAGATAATCCGGTGCATTTTATTTTGGTGCTCCTGTCCATGTGGATGAATGAGATAATTACCGAAGTATTTCTTTATTTCTTGATAGTAATGTAATGATTAAGAATCAGAGAGAGAGTATCACTAAATTAAAAGGAAAAAGAAGAGTTTTAGTGTTAGTTTAAAATTATGTTGATATGACACTGCCATGGGAAAAAGTATTGGAATACTAAAATATGTTTTTGCATTTGGAGATGCTTTGAGTTGTGTGGTTTTTAAGGCCAATTTGGGCTTGCATTTAAAATGGTGATGGTTTTTTTTTTTTTTTTTTTTTTTTACAAAAGATTTTCAGTAAAATTAAAACATCTTCTATTTCTAAGAGTGATTTTAAAAGCAGGGGAGCGATTTAAAAGCTAATTATGCTTTTTCCATTAATTATAAGAAAAAACTAATAATTATTTGTTACATTATCAATATTTGTCTACTTCTATTTAAAAAATATTTTATTAGACACCACACGTCAGTTTTAAAGCACTATTTATAATTTATTTACCAAAAGCTAGAACTATACCAAGAAATGAATAATAGTTTTACAAGTTTTTCGATCCATAATACGAAAGGGCTCTCTTAATTAGAACCTCCAATAAGATTCAGAGCCCTCGAATTGCTTGGCGATGCAAGGAATCCACTGAATTTCCAAGCAATCCAAGAACTATGAATCTCATTGGAGGCTTCAATTAACGGAGCACCTTACTTCCGAATAATTACATAATTAGTTATGTACCTAAAAGTTTTCATTATCTAAGATTTGATCAAGTAAAATAAGAAAATAGCCATTTTAGATGTGATTATTATTTCATTTTCTGTGTATGTATCATTTTCTATAGGGTTATTTCCAAAAAAAAAAAAAAAGTAACACTTTCTATAGGGTTTCTATTAGGCTAATGATTGTATAGTATTGAGAGCAACGACATAGTGCCCATTGCAATGCCCTTTCCAAGCTTATGCTTTTTAAGATCACTTGGCCCTCTGACTCTGGTATTTATAGGGACGTCACAGGACTATGCCAATTTGATTTGTTATTGAGACATGTTAAACACTTATTTGTTTCATTTTTTAAGGTTGAAGATTTTCTCCAGACTACGTATAAATTTTTTTTTATGAGAAATAAGTCGCCAGAATTAAGAAATATCAAAGATAGGGTTGTAAATAAGCTGTCATCCATAAACAGGTTCAGGCTCGACTTACGTAGAGGTTAGGCTTGAACTCATTCATCACAAATTAGGGGAGCATGGACAAAGAATAGAACTCATCATGAATTAGGGGAGCAGGAACAAAGAATAATAGATCTCATCAAGCATCAACAAGATTTTCTAGAATTTCCGAGCTAATTTAATGTTTGATTGTGAAAATTACATTATTTTGGTTAATTAATTTTCTTGAAACACCTAAATGCAGAGTTGAAACAAGTACGAACATCTCCAGACTTGGCTTATGCTTGTAATATGCCCAACTCAGCTCATTTATCTGAAACTAGCTGAGCCTGATGACACGTTAAGCAAATGAGCCAAGTCGAGCAAGGCATGACAGGACTAAGCTCAACTTATTTGCAATCACGCTGGAAGGTTGTATAGATATTTATTTATTTTAACTTTCTTGCGACCCAATACTCATGGGAGGACAATAGCAACCAAAAACAATCGAACTTCACTACATGGCATGCCAAAAAAAAAAAAAAGAAAAAGAAAAAGAAAAAGAAAGAATTACGGTCTTTAGAAGTCGAAGCAAGTAGTTAAAAAGTTCTCATAAAACAAGTTGAAGGAGAATTACATTTCTCATCCAAATCATTGATTAAATCTGTTTGTTTATCCGTAACAAAATCAAAAAGGAAGAAGAAAAGAAACTCGTGACAAAGGATATTTACAATGATTTCACGTGGCCAAAAATACGTAGCATTTCCAAGAGACATTCCCCCAAAAGAGCAACTAGCATGTTATATATCTATTATAACTGGAAGAATTTATTAATAACAAATTGGACTATGGATAAACTTGAGACCGTTTATCGTTTGCAGAATAACAACTGTACATAAGCTATAGAAATCGTTCTTCCTCTCGCTCCAACTCTCAGAACTATTACCTGTTATTGAGTCTTGCCCTTTCCATCCTGGCTCGTCGAGCAGCTTCTTGAATCCGATGATCGTGCTCTTTAAGCATCTGATCCATGTTCTTATTCGGAACAAGTAATGGACCTGAGAAATGAATCTTGTTCTTCATCACATTACCCTGCCAACCCCACCAGAAAACACAGCCAATTTAATGTCTATCCGGTTCAGATTCAATATTAGAGTTTCAAGGCATCATCATATTTTAGAGGCTCGAACTCAAAATGACAAATGAAAAACCATAAATAATATTTAACAAGAAAGACTTGGCTTAGACTCTAAGACTTGGAGAAAAATTACCACACTTCAGCATAGTTTAGCATTTGCTACTGCTACTCAAAACTCCCACTCGCAGCAAACTTTGAAAGTTATTTCTGAATAAAGATATCATTAATGGCTTAAAAAAATAAATTTAGAAAAATTTGAGAACAGGTCTCACTCTTGGTAGTGCTTTATTTTACAAGAAAAATACCAAAATAAACACACGCTAAGATGTATTTAGTATTTTAAAGATTATTTTTGTAACCGAAGTACTATATTCAGCAAAAACTTTTTCCAAACTTTGGTACTTACCTAAATTTATTCTAGATTTATTCAACCGTTGAACAAAAAAAGGGCCAGCTACATCTGTTAAAAACCGATTTAGTCAACTATTTACTCACCAGAACAGGTTCTTTACTTCCAGGTTGTCCTTTTCCCATATGGCGAGAGCTTGCCATACTCTGCTCGATACACATGCGATCACTCCTCCCCACGGGGCCTGCTACTCCAAATGGTTCCGAAGGGCCGACACGTTGGTCTTGATTATCTTCGTATATCCTTGATGCCACTAACCGCGATGACGAGGACAAGTTGGGTATGGTAGGAGCGATAGGATTGTCGTCGCATCTCTTCCCACTTCTCGCCCATCCGGACCCTGGAACCAAGGGTCCTGAATGTGAAATTTTTTGAGGATTATTGTCTGTTAGATCTTTATTAGACTCTTTTGCACGGTGTGATAATCTATGTGCATCAATGTGTAAACCCGGAGTAGCTTCAAGCTGGTTAGGGCTAAGCTGCTCAATACAGCTCTTTGAATCGGGGTTTCCTTGCCTTCTCTGTAAAAGGCTCATATAAAAGAATTTTAGAACACTTATAGACTACATTTTGGAGCCAAAGATCTAAAAAACTGATATATTTTTTTTATATATAATGTGTATTCTTTAATTACTTTATGAGTTCAATCATATCTGTTATTGTATGATACCTGCAATACAACATGCTTAACATGTATATAAAACCATAAGCTAATTCAGACCTAGTCATTATAAGAATTATTATGGCATAACTGACATCACATTCCAAATCGTTGAATATATTATATACTCTTTACTTTACTCCAAACGACCTATATTGATCCCTGACATTTCAATGTTAACGATTTCATCCTACACTTTCTAATTTGTTGACCAAATCCCAACTTGTCCTCGTATCATTCTGGGAAAAAAATGAGGCGCATGATTTATGCATGATTTTTTAGAATAATTTAAGACTTTTGTCCATAAATCAAAACCCAAAGAAGTTCTTGATCTGCGAGTTGGCTACACCAAATTGAAAACTTCAAAGACATTGGAAAATTTGAAAACTGAATAATTAACTTCAATCCATGGAACATCTTTCATTAACCAGTGAGACTATCCTCTGTATTGAAAGTTGTTTAAAATCCTAACTTGAATTTTTATAAGTTAGGGTCATGCATGCCTCCATTGCGATTTGTGGGCCATAGGTTTGTCCCATTGGAAACAACCTCTCTGGAAATAGGGGTATGGTTGCGAACATCAGACTCTCTCAGACCCCGCAATGCGGGAGCTTTGTGCACTGGGTCATCCAGTAAAAATTGTTCAAATAAGTTAGTTTACTTACTAGTGCCTTATATTCTCTTTCAATATTTTTTCAGTTAGGTCACAAGTAAATTCATATATACCAAACTTAGAAATAAAACAGAGAAACAAAGAAGCAGAAGTAATTTCAGACCAACCGTTTAAGTTCTCATTAATTTATAATTGAGCTCACAGGGTCACATTGGACTTCGCTCTTTTTTTTCACTTTTAGAAATTAAAAATGATAATTGGGTAGAATGACAACATTGAACTTGATAGCTTCATTTACTATTAAATTATCTGACTTGTCCATGTAATTGCGTGTTTGTTCAAGCCAATCATCCTTTGACATTTCATTGTAACACTTCATCAAAATTAAATGAAGAGAAGCGAGATTAAAGATTCCTTCCATACCTGCATTGCTGCAACAAACTCAGCATTAACTTTAGATGCTGGTAAAGCCCGAGATGGTTTCCGTCCCGTTTCCTGGTCAATCGGTGGGACCTTGCCTCCTTCTTTGCGTTGCCTGCATGATTTAATAGGGGGATTTAACACCAATAGATCACCAAACATAGTAAACAAAATTTTCTATACCTATAAAAGTAGAGGAATAGAGTACAAAAAGAAACAAAAAAAACTGTAAGCTGTAAAGAAAATTATACGGCTTCTATCGAATGTACATTGGGAAGGGAAAGGAGTTATCCTCACTAATGGCTCATTTTTATTAAAGACAGTCACCCCACATCATTATGGTGGATTGTTTTTCATGTTTTCTACATAACTACAGGTTTACAGGAAGGGATGAATTTCATAAATAACCTGAAATCCTAATATAGTGATCCAATAAGCACCATGCTTCACAGTCACGGGCTTCAATCAGAAATGTTGTCGGATAAATTAACAATTTAATTCACACTGACTTCTACATCCTAATACTATGTCAAATGATTGTTACACAATTGCCCTATACATGTAATCAAAATAAATTCAAAGCAGTTTAAAAATCTTCAACTGATCAACATTTTACTACCTTATGTCCCTTTAATTTCATATCTAATAGCACAGCCAAAAAAAACATGCTTTTAGGACATCAATTAGCCATATCATAAGTAAGGACACTGAAGTCTGAACAAATGAAAAGTTGAGGAATGTACCTTCTAGATACTTCTTCCCGTAACTTGGCATCCATCTCTTTGCTCGGTGCATACTTTGGAAGACTTGAAGGATCGCAAGGAAGTGGTCTTGTCGTGAAAAACTGTTACAGTAAACATTTGATCAGATAGATCTCATAAAACTTTCAAGACTTCACCGATGGCACAAGGAAGAGTTGGATCATAACACTATTACACAACAACTTACAACAACCTTTTGGAGCAAAAATTTGTCAAAGAGATTAACCAAGAAGAAAGATAAAACAGCATCCTTGTGTGCAAAAAGAAAAGAGTAATTGATCTCCAAAAGTTTACAATTTGTCTTTCTTCCTGTGTGATTAAAATGGTCCTCCTTTCAACAATAACTAGAGAAGCCATTGATGTCAATGAACTGATTTGAACTATTCTAAAACAGATTATACCTTACAAAGAAATCAGCCCAAAAAAAAGTAGGAACTCAAAAGATTACGGGACAAAAGAAAATCGACAGATGTTTATTATATGGTTGACAGCTGAAATAAAAAGGGGACCATACTAAATAAGTTACTTACCTCACTGTTAAGGGCATCAGCAGCAGTTCCTCGATGATCTGGATCTATTGATAGTAATGTCTCCATAAGTCCCACGGCAACTGGAGGAAAATCTTTAAATGACTCTGAAATACGTCTTCTATAAGGTTGCAAGGGTTTAAACCCCGTTGAATGAGGTAATTTTGACTTAGCCCAATATTCCTCGGATGGTGAGCCACAGAGCTTGAATATCTTGTGCAGTTGCTCAACCTAGACAATACAAACACTAACTCCTTAGTATCACCGTTTAACATATTCAATAAGTGTTTATACGAGATAGAGTTTTGGGAAACATGGTACAACAATTTCCACCACAATGACCGGGGGAATTATCAACTTTCCTCACTGATGATGAGAGTCACAGACAAAGGATTTAAAAAAAAAAATGTACCTAAAAAGAAAATCCAATATTTTTTAAGCAAAATAATAATAATAATAATAATAAAATAATAATAATAATAGCACTTAATGAAGAACTTCTAGTTTCGGGTTAAATTTTCTAAGAAAAATATATTGGAACGAGATTCGACACAACAGATGCTATGAATCCTAATACAAGCTTGTACCTCTGTTCTTCCAGGCATAATAGGCCTTCTTGCATACAATTCCCCGAGTATACAACCAGCACTCCATAGATCAACGGAAACTCCATAATATGTTGCCCCGAGTAAAAGCTCAGGTGGCCGATACCAGAGGGTGACAACACGGCTCGTCAATGGTTGGCTCTGGTTCTCATCAAAAACAGCAGCTAAACCAAAATCCGCAATTTTTAAGATGCCATTGTCGTCAATTAGAAGGTTTGAGCCCTTTATGTCACGATGCAGAATTCCACGACTATGGCAATGATCAAGTCCACTTAGCAATTGTTTCATGTAACATTTGACCTTGAAAAGAAAGAGAAGGTTTTTAGATTTTTTAAGAATTGACTTTCATGAAAGGCACTAAATATATATGTTTTTTTTTCAGTTAAAGTCATGTATTTTAGAGAACAATTTAGAATCTTTAAAAATCAATTTATCAGTTTATATGTTTCATATATTCAATTTCTTTGTATTACATCAAAATCAAAGTACAACATCCATGATTCAAGTCTGCACATTTCATTCAATACGCGGAATTTTAATCCTTTTCGTCAGATAAAGCACTAAACTTCGATTGGAATTTGGATTCAACATTAAACAAAAGACCATGAATATCGGTAAGATGTGTATGCATATGTATGTATGTACCTGTCGTTCGGAGAACTTGGACTCAGGTAAAGATGCAAGTCCTGTAAGGTCATGTTCCATATACTCAAAGATGAGGTACAAGCTGGAAGAAGTAGTGATCAAACCTTCCAATTTAATTACATTTGGATGATCGAGCCTACGCAATATTAAGATTTCCCTTGCCATAAACTTGACACTTTCAGGATCCATGTTATCGAACCTCACTCTTTTTAAAGCAACGATTTTGTCTTGAGTTAAGTCGCGAGCCTTGTACACACTACTGTAAGTCCCTTGACCAATCTGCAGAACGATCACTGTATCATGAAAAAGACTGCATGCGTAATTCTTAAAATACCACAGACAGCATAAAAAACAAGTACCAAAAATAGCTATTCCAAAACGAGCCCTAATTTGTAATTCTGATTCCGTTTTCAATCTCCGCACAATCCAAGCCAAAATAAAGTTAAAAAGCTTTTCATGAAGGCTATTTTTTTATGTCATAATGTCAACAAGTAGAAACCACGAAAGACAGCAATATCCATTTTAAAAAAGGATATATCACAGTATGAAACTACTGAGTAACGATAGCATAAAGTATTCCCACAGTTCCTTAATAGGCCTTGAATGTTTTCAGTCAATAAGAAGATAATCAAACATGAGTAAAGGTGATCAGATCAAAGTTGAATCAAGTAAGTACAAATTTTTTGCTTCCACAAATTTATCTATTAGCATCATAACCTGTAAGAAGAGTTGGTAGTAAATTTTTATCACGAAGGGAATATCAAATTCTAATCAAACTAAGCTCGAATATTTCCTTTTTAGTTCATATCATAGCAAATCTTTGTGCTAAACAGAGCACAAATCTAACTGATGTTATGACAAACAGAAAAACAAGAACCCAATATTTGATCGTTAGAGTCACCAATAACAAGAAAATAACAACAATATATTACCTAGACATAACAAGATCGACAAGAAAGCAAAAAATAAAATCGAACAATTAAATAAGGAAAAGAAACATACTTTCTCTATTTTCTGGAAAGTATCTGTTTGTCGTGGGACCCATCCATTGATAGCTTCGGAAGCTACCGAAGCTAGCCAAGAAGGCCAGCCTGCGGCTACTTGCTCCCCTTCTACAGCTCTCGGAACAACTCCTATCGCGGGTTGACTATATACAATTTGATCGAAATTATCTCCTTTTCTCTTAGAATCAATAACATCCCTAACCTTCCTTGATCCACTCAATTTCTTATCGGCCAACACGGCCCTTCTATCACTGCCTTTTGCCCTAAAACTCTCCCCTCTTCTAGATGAATTAACTCTATTCACGCGTACCTCAGACGACCCTTTGCTAAACTCTCTCCCTCTAGGGCTTTCTCTGCTATCGTCGACCGCAGCAGGTTTACCGAAAAAGCACCCCATCAATTTAACCATAATAATCCAATAAAAACCCTATTTATTATTTATAGAATCAAAATCACCATCAACCAACACGTGATTTTACCATAAACCCTCTTCAACAATCAAAAAAAGACCAAAACAAGCAATCTTAATTATAGAGAAGACTTTTGAAAATACAATTTTTGAGGAGAATAATCAACTAAATTCTAAACAAAACAGAAAATTCCACACGCTACTTTTCCTAGAAATTAAATAGGCAACAAAAATCAGAGGTAAGCCACCTATTTCACAAAGAAACTAATAACTATAAAATTCAAGTATAGAAGTGGCAAAAAGGCAATAATTTTTCAATTCCCCAAATGAGAATAATAATAATTGGAAAAAATAAATAACTTGGGACTAAACAAAAAACCAACTTAAATACACTGATCAGGGTATTTGGATTTTGCAAAATCTGTGAGTGCTGTTTCTGGGAAATGGGGAGTGGATTGATTTTGACGGAAGAATTGGGTATTAATGCCTCTTTTTGACTATTTGACGCGGTTTTACATAATAATTGGATAAATGCGTAAGCAATTGGATGACATATATATATAATATATTTATATCTTCTATAGTATATATGTAGACTGGTGGGATTGCCGGCAAGGCCCAATCAGAGAGGGAAATGCAGTCTCTCTCTCTCTCTATATAAACTAGTCATTGAGTCGTAATTATATATATATATACTAAAAAGTATATTTTAGATATTTGAAAGTTAGCCGCATTGCATTTTCACCCGGCGTCTGTAGGCATAAGATGCACACGTAGGATGACGAAGTTAGTGAGTTAGTAGGGTACGATTATCTTATGAAATTTTTTATTATTTTTGATAGTTTTTATTTTTTTATAATAATTAAAATTGGAATTATTTTAAATTTGAATAGATAAATTTAACAATTCAAAATTATGCTATTTCAACATTTAAAATTGTATATATTATATTAGTACAGATGAATGTATCTATCTCTGACTGTTTCCACACAGTTCAGCGGTCAAAAAAAAACATGATGTAGTGGACCTCTGACTCTTTGTTTCCGTAACGGTATTTAATTTTCCATGGAGTTATAAATTTTGGGCCCAGCTTGTTCTGGTGGTTATTATACGTAAGATTAGATTTTTTTTTTACTAAAAAAAAAATTTCCGGATGTTCATTTAGAAAGAAAACTAATTTTAAGTAAATATTTTTCCAATTTTGAGAAAAAAAAATAGAAAATTAATTTCCTCAAATATTTCAAGGAAATTATTTTTCGGTACCAATAGCTGATCATTAGTAAGAAGAATTAAGTGGAAAACAAGCTTAATGGATTAATAGAACCATGGATATAGTTGTTTGAGTAATAGGTTTATTTAAATTAAAAAATTTCTCGGTTCAGTTATTATTATGAGAGCATTTTTAAGTAACTCTGCCAAATACACAGAAAATTAGAGGAAAAGAACAGATTTTAAAAGAATCTTTTACAATAAATTAAATTATATTATTTTTCATTTTTTTTTTTGGAACATTGATATTAATTTTTATTGATTTGTAATTATTTTGGAACGATAAATGATATAACTAACTATTTCTTAAAATGTATATGTGGTCTAATCTTATACTACTAACTTTTACTTATTTTTTCAATTATTTCATAGTCGATGTATTTATATAAAATCCTCTACTTGATATCATACAAAATGTTTGGTTTCAATTTTTGGTGCTGTTTTTCGCTGCTCTTTTATAATGTTTAAGCATGATCTTAACTGTGAAATTCTGATCATTTATTGCCACTTATGTCATATATATGCAAGGTTGTGAAATGGTATTTTGGTCTCATGTAATTTTTTTTTTATATTTTTATTATTTTAAATTATGAGTA
>MKEJ01057944.1:0-18626 GCA_001753735.1 Embelia ribes
AAGAAAAAAAGAAAAAAAAGAGAGTAAAAATAGCTATGATTGTAATTGTTAAGCCTGTAGATGGTCAAAAGCCCAAAAACACTTCTGTTGCATCTTACTGGCCTTAGAATGGCAAGATTTTTGAGGTTAGCTTGGTATTCAAATCGTTATATAATATGGTTATAGCATTTTGAAGCAAAAGATTGGCTGAGATAGAATTGATCTTCATAGTAATACAATATAGAGACTTCCAATGGAGTGGGTTCTACAGTTGGACCATGGGAATCCGCATGTTTGTTTAATTTTTTGATGTGGTATGGCATTGTTAAACATCATACGAGACCTGAAGACTCAAATCACTTTCTAGATAATTTTGTCCGTACTAGTTTGTTAAAAAAAAATCAGAAGAGCAAAGTCCTATTGTGTCAAGTTTTTGACGTACTTGTACTTGTGAATCAAGGTTGATTTCCAATTTGAACTTGCTTCTTTCCTTGACAAATTTTTTTCTATGAAAGAGTTATATCTTCATGGTTGCTTATTCATTTAATATATACCATTAAAGCGCAATAGAAATAAAAGAAAAAAGAACTAATTATTATTCGAAGTGTTTATTGGTGAAAACCAAGTTTGAGGTAGATTGTAGTACTCATTTTTACTTTAGTTTGTTCTAATTCTCCAACAATTGGGCTTTGTGCTTTCATTTCTATATTTTCAGGAGGCTGCTAGAAACAATAATGGAAAAGCTGCACATTCAGCGTGGAGGAACTATGATGACTTTAATGAATATTTCTGGTTCTTTTTCTTCAAAACTTCGTCTTATTCTCTGTTAGCTACTTTAATTTGATCCATGACCAATGCTTTGTATTTTATTGTTATTTCCATGCAGGTCACCTGCTTGCTTTGAGTTGGGTTGGCCTATGAAGAGGGAGTCGCCATTTCTTAGGTCAAAAAAGGTGGGTCTTATAAGGATTAGTCTTTGTTTTTTTGTCTATTTTTATTCCCTAGTTCTTTTTCCACATGTACTCTACTCTGGAGTAGGTGGTTCTCTTTGCCTTTGTTTTTTTTGTCTTTTTGTCCATTTATTTATTTTCCAGAAGCATTTTTTTAAACGTAATGCGAAATGTATTTCTAATTTGAGATTAAAGCTGCTGATACGGTGATGTTCAAAATTTTTTTTAAAGCCATGTGGTAGATTAAGAAAACAATTGGCAGTGATAGCTCTTTTCAGTGTCATACAAACAAGTTGCCTTTTTTCGAACTTGGAACTGCTCATATCAGTAGTTTTGATTGGTTGCATTAAAGCCCCACTAAAAGGGCTTATTAGGGGAAGGAGAGGAGCACTTTTTATAGTCAACATTAACTCATTAAACTTTCGATTTGGGAAAACAACTTTAACACTCTCCCTCACTTGTGAGAGCCAAATCAGAAGGCCCAACGAGTGCATGTTAATGGATGAAGGCAGATTACAATTTCAAATAAGCCATTGGCTCTGTTACCATATATGAGCCCATGCACTTCCCACTAAAAGGACCTATTGTGGAAGGAGAGGAGACTTTTTTTAAATTAGAAAATGACTTTAACAGGTTGTAGGTTCCATTATTTGACCGTTTCACGAAGTCACTACGGCTTGAAGTAATGGTTTTGGGTTGCATTCAGCTCTTATTTATTTAGGCTTATGGTTGGATAAGTATTAAGTTTTTAAATATTTGTTATGTCTGGCACATTTCACGCAATGTATTGTAGTATTATTTCTCTCTTTGGTTTTCTTTATGTGTCATTTAGCCATGGAGTTTCCTTATATTAATCTTATCATTGCCAGACTGGGAAGAGCTCTTTTGTTGAACATCGGACGTTTCTGCACTTGTATCGAAGTTTTCATCGTATGTGGATTTTTTTGGTTGTAATGTTCCAGGTAAATTTGCGAGATTCTGCAACTGCTGTTAATATGGAATGTACATTCTTTAGTGCATAAATGTGTCTCTCTTAATTTTCTGTAGGCCTTGACCATTATAGCTTTTTATGAGGGGAAAATTAATGAAGATACTTTGAAAATTATACTTAGCGTTGGACCTACTTTCATCATCATGAACTTCATTGAAAGTGAGTTTTCTTGTCATATTTGGAATCTATTATCCTTATATGGGACTAAAGGTAATATGTTTTTATTTTTGTTTTCTATCTACTATGGCTATGAAGGTTGTTTAGATGTCCTTCTTACGTTTGGGGCTTACAGCACTGCAAGAGCTATGGCTATCTCTAGACTAGTAATTAGGTTCTTCTGGTTTGGCTTGAGTTCTGGCTTTGTGACATACCTTTATGTGTGAGTCAGCATTTCCCATTGTCTTTGTTAATCTCCATCCTTTTTATCTTTTTGTGATTCTTCTAAGAATACTTTTCAATACACTAACCTTCTATTTTCTCCGTGTGTGTGTTGGGTTCATGCAAAATTACTTTTTCTCAGGAAGGTTTTGGACGAAAGAAATAAGTCGACTTCCGACACCACTTATTTTCGAATCTATGTTCTAGTACTGGGTGTTTATGCTGCTGTACGTCTATTTATGGCAACACTACTCAAAATTCCGGCTTGTCATACACTATCTGCTTATTCAGATCAATCATTCTTTCAATTTTTCAAGTGGATTTATCAGGTAATATAAGGTACACACGAGCTTTGCTTGATTATGTAGAACTGGTTGTGCCTCTCAATGCGAATATTTGTTTGTTGTGTACAGGAGCGATATTTTGTCGGTCGTGGTCTTTATGAAAGAACCATTGATTACATAAGGTTTGTCGGTATTCTTCTGTCAATCACCATCTATCTAAGGATGCTTTTGCAGTAATTATACAATGTAGTTTATTAAACAAGGTTATATGTTCCCTTGCAAGATGTGCTTTATTTCTTGCATCTTTTCTTGCAAACCTATCTTATGACTCAAAATTATAATAATGGTATTCATGCTTCTAGTTTGAATGAGTTCCCGTCCACTCAGTCTTGGGAAGCGTAAAAGGTGCTTTTGCTAGACATCTTTTATTTACTGCTGCTTCTCTTGAAATTCTAATTTTATCTCCCCAAAATGATAAAAGGGGTACTTTTGATGCTCGATCGTGTAATTTCCTGTCCATTTAGTCTAGGGAAGCTCTGATGGGTCCCTATTATTAACTTGCTAAGGAACTAACAGGATCTTAAATTGGGGAACATGTACAAAGAAATTTGATTGATTACTTACTTTGATGCGCTGTCTGTTGGACTTCACATTGTTTTTCTTATGGCGTTGGGTTATTAGTTCATCAATCTATTATGAAGCAAATTTATCTCTGTGGCTGTCATATTTTTCTTTTTCACTTTCCCAATTAATTCATCTCAGGGTTTTTTTCATTGAATTCTTCTAGTTCTTGCTATTCTCAATTGCTGGGTTTTAAACTCAAATTCTACTGTCGAAGGTAAATTTCTAATTGAAACAGAGAAATGAACTTGGTTTAGTGAAATGATAAGAGGAACAAGGAAGAGAAATAGCAATCTGCTAAACTGCAAGTTTTGCTGCCTTTTTGGCCTCACTTTTCATTTATGCATAAGTTAGTTCATGGATATCTTTACCTCTTGTGTATCACTGTTAAAATACTTTTCCGTTTACTTTCAGATTTTGATGGAAAATTGCTTATTTTTGCATGTTGGAAACCTCAATTTGTTTTACTTCTGCAGGTATGTATTGTTCTGGTTGGTGGTCCTTGCTTGCAAATTCACTTTTGCATACTTTCTCCAGGCAAGTACTACTATCTAAAGAGGTTCTGTTTTGTTACTTTGTTATTTAGCTATCTATCTTTATGGGCAAAAGCCAAAAACATGGGGTTAATTTTCACGATAATAGCATGTGACTAGATTTGGTTCATATATTTTTGTTTTATCTTCATTTGGATGAATCGCATATTACACTGTTAACATATGGTGTTTCTTTGCAGATTAGACCACTAGTCAACCCCACAAAAATCATCGTGCATCTTCCATCGCTTGCATATTCATGGCATGATTTGATATCAAAGAGTAAGACTCGTTATCTGCTTCCGCAAAATAGATTCTTATACTTGACTATGAATGTTCCATTTTTTCTATCTTCACTACTATTCCTTGGACACCTTTTAGTTTTACTTCACACAAATTGTTAAATGATCAGCTGCTCTAGCCTCACTAAGACCCTAAGAGGAAAAAAGACAAAAAGAATTGCACATTCAAGTGTTGTACACAAGTAACCTGTCACTGTTTGTTTGTATTTTGATCCTGTATTTCTCTCCTTGGTATATTTGTCTTTAGTTTTTCTTACCACTCGGGAAAGATCTCTTTTTGGGACTAACCTAAGAAGTAGAGAGCTATTTTTTCAAGCGAGGGAGAGAATAGACTGATGAACTGAATAATTGGAAAAATCAGTTTCATGAGTCGAACACTGGAATTTTTCTGAATTAGAAAGCTTGAAGCAATGTTGTTGTATAATACTTACTCCGTTTCCTTTCTCCCTTTTGTTTTACTTTTGCAGACAATAACAACTTTTTGACCATCGCTAGTCTGTGGGCTCCTGTCTTGGCTGTGAGTTTTTTCCGTTTTCTTGTCTCTGGAATTCTTTTAATTTATTTGATGATTTATGCAAGAAGAACGAACTTGAACTTTATGGAGGCGGCCATAATTTGCATCTTTCTATAATATATGTTTTGCATTCCTTAATCTTTAATCTTTACCATTCCAGATTTACATTATGGACATTCATATATGGTACACTGTCTTATCTGCAATTGTTGGTGGTGTGATGGGCGCACGGGCGAGGCTAGGCGAGGTACATATCTTCGTCTTCTTCTTTTAGAAGTGTGGTTTTTACTATGAATTGAATTGTCATGCTTATGTTCATGCACCATTATCATAGTCCTTATTCTTTCTTAGACTCATCATATATAACATATTTATTTTTCTGACAGATACGCTCTCTTGAAATGGTGCATAAACGCTTTGAGAGTTTTCCAGAAGCTTTTGTTAAGAACCTTGTGTCTTCGCTGGCAAAGAGGTAATTTGTTATCATCAGTCACTAGTATGAGTCTCTTTGTGATAGCTGATATTAAACTTCATCTAGCAATATTAGTTGTTGGCTAAAATATGCTCTTGATTTATGGTACTGGCTATGGGATCTTATATGGAAACTTGTTTTCTGGGATTTGATTGTTTATCTGTAATTGTGACCCACATTTTTTTTGGTTATGTGCATTTTTCCTTTATGTGGATTTCTCATTTAACAGGCTTAATATGTAAGATTAATTATTTGACCTACTAATTGATAATAAATTGCTATTGCTGGTTGTGAAAGGTCCTCCTTGTTTTGGCCTCTTCCTGAGTCTTATTTTTATGACAAATCTGATACTCTGTTTTTACAGGATACCTTTCAGCGTTCAAACATCTCAGGTGAGTCATGCCTTTTCTTCTTTCATTTAGTTTGTGGTGTCCGTTACCATATATACACTTGAAGTAGTTTATAACCACCCTTTTTTCTCTGAATTGGACTTTTTATTCTGGTTGTATTGCATTTAAGTCTTTAACTTGACAAGTGGGACTTTCATAAAGACTTTTAATTAGGCTGAAAGTCGTAGTGTATGGTTCGAGTTAATATATCTTACGTTTTAAATGACGTCGTACAGCTGGTGCTTTTTTCTTTTTCTCCCTCTGCCCGAAGCTATCTTTAACGTTGACTTTTCACATATCCTACTTGGTTTTGACTTGCATAACAGGTGTCTCATGATAACAACAAGACATATGCGGCAATGTTTTCCCCATTTTGGAATGAGATAATTAAAAGCTTGCGTGAGGAGGATTTCATCAGTGACCGGTATATCATTGAGGCAGATTTTTGGGTTATAGGAAACTTGATATCTCTGCAGTTTTAGTGTTGAATTCTTGGAATTGGAACTTTCAGGGAAAGGGACTTGCTTTGCATGCCCAGCAACAGTGGAAGCCTGAGATTAGTTCAGTGGCCGTTGTTTCTTCTAAGCAGCAAGGTATGATCTTTTGACACTTTACCTTTTTCTACATACCTTTTTTTTGTTGCATACTTAATATGGTTAGACTTGTTGCATATTCATCATGAGAAGCTAGTATGCAATCCGTGCGTAGCTTGGGATTATATGTACCCCTACTTGTATGAATTGGAATTAAAATGAAGAAGTTATAACTAGATTTACTAACGTGAAATTAGAGAATTGCATTATATTTAAAATTTACCTTATCTTATTTAAACACGTGTCCCGTCCAAGGTTGTCAAATTGTGTTTTGGTTCCATATTGTTTTTATTTTTTCTGTATCGTATCGTTTTGTATCGTGTATCCTAAGATTTTTTAGCACAATCATATTATGTTAAAATAAATATAAATATCACTTGGAGATACTCAGATATATAATTTAATAACTAGAAGCTTCTCCTTTTCTGTGATTATTTTTAAAAATTAAAATATGAGGAAATTTTTTGAGTAAGATTTGACGATCGTAGTTTATTAATTAAAATTTCTAAAAGATGAGCAGTAAGGGTTAAGTACCTCTAAGACTGCCTATAAAACAAGTAAGGGTTTGAAATAATTTATTTCTAATTAGTGTAGTTTTAGAAACTTTTTGAAAATTTTATGGGACTCAACTTTGGAAAAAGGGAGAAAATATTATTTAATAATTATAATAAAAAGGAGATAAAAAATCAAAGCGATCTTATATACTTTATTTTGTATAACTTATATAATTATATACATAGAATACTAATTATGTATATTTAATATATATCTATATAAGTTATATACTTTTTGTTATATATATGTACTTAATAGTATAACTTACATATATTATATACATACATGATACACACATATGCATACACAGACCACAGTAGCACATAACAAAGAGAGAGAGACCTTTTTGGCAACTTTTTTGGGAAAAAGATGAGGGCTTTTCAAAATATGTGTTAATTGAACAAATTAAGGTATGTAGTGATTTGGATTAGAAATTGACGTTTAACCTTCCTTATTTAGTTAATTTTCTTTTAATTTTTTATTTTTGAAATAATTAAAAATATCGTTTTATCGTTCCTGATACGATACGCACCTGTGTCGTTCGATTCATCTTCTATCTCGAACGATTTTTACAAATTTTCGATAAACCTCTCTGATACACATAGAGAGGCTATGAATCAATGCGTATCGGATGATACGTATCGTGTATCGCCGATATTGACAAACATGGTCCCGTCTTTTTCAACACTATCGTGCCCCTGAGAGTATTGCTTGAGGGATCTATTCTCTTTCTTTGAACTCAAAAATCCTATCGAAAGATGTACTGATATATTGCTCAACAATACATGAATTTTAAAAGAAAAGAAAGAAATAGTTAGTACTTCCATAATTATGTCAGCACCAAACTCCTTTCTCCATGGGAGCATATCAGCTCATATCTGCTTTGTTTTTTCTGTGTCAAAATTTTTGGCCCTCGAAAATATGATCATAATTCAAAAGGGACAGTCTTTTAATTAGTGATCAACGTTTAAGTTAATTGTAAAGAGCAACTAAAAACACAAAGCACGGCGATGCTTTTCTTTATAAACACAAAGAAGAGAGTTCATCATAAATGATCCAAATCTAAAACATATAGTGGTGATGATATTTAATGGAATTGTAATATTTGTAGAATCATAAACATTACAACATGGTGCATTGAGGTTTTCTGTGGTGACCATAATCCCATTTACTGGCACGCTTAGAATATTGAAAACGAAATTTCTCAAGCCATATATGACAAACTAATTAGTTTAAAGTTTGGTGAATCTTCTAAGCGTCAGCTAGTAAATAATTTACTCTTAACTAGCTAATTATATTTTATTACAGGAGTATGAGTGATATATAAATGTATGTAATATAGAAAGTTATGAATGATAATATGTGTGTGTGTATATATATGTATATATATGCATTATATATAGACAACTCATCGCATAAAGCTCCCGCATTGCGGGGTCTGGAAGGGTCTGATGTACTCAACATTGCCGTTGAGTCCAGAGAGGCTGTTTCCAACGGGATGAATCCATGACCCGTAAGTCGCAATGGAGGCGTGCATAGCCCTAACTCATATAAATTCAAGTTAGGGCTTTAAACACCATCAATATAAATTTCAGGAGAGACTCAACATGAATGATAATATGTGGGAAATTAAATTTTAAATATGTGCATGAATCTACATTATGTATGTGTGTATATATATATATGTATATGTATGTTTTTGTGTACGTACGTATGTATATATGTATTTCATGCTTTATTGATTTTGATTATGTGCATTTCTATTTTATATGTATAATGTATGTGACCTTTAATTTTCCATTTAATTAATTTTATTTACATAAGGGTTTAACATCACATAGTTGGACCACCGCTTGTCATTAAATTGGCGTAGGCTCCTTTTTATTCATATAATATAATTAAATGGTATTGTATGATTATAAAGAGAACTGTTACGATTTTTAGACCATGGAAGATTATGAAGATAAATATACAAATTAAAATTAAAGAAGAAAATATTGGCATAATATGCAACATAAATTACCAAGTGGATACGAATAACCCATAAATTAATAAGCAAAAAGTTCATTAGAAAATTTGCAAATTTAACTGACATTTTAATTTGCTGCTGAAGTGGCAAATTTTGAACACCACATTGGCTTCTGTTGAAATTCTTGCATAATTTTGTGTTGTTTCCCCACCTTGGTATATAAAATGTTGTATCTTTCAAATTTTGGTATAACTAATATTTGCTTATTATTTGAGTGTTTCCATGCGTCATACATTTCAATATCCACTTGACGCAATACCATTTTCGGAGACTCCACGTTTAGTTTATTGTATCTGATATGGTGAGTGTGTTTCCTCAAAAATAATATCCCTCAAGGTTATAAACTCGCTCTTTGTTTTGCTCTGAACAGTATGGACTCTTTGATAGGCTTTCATAGTGTTGTGCAGATATCCTAAAAAAACATAATAAAGATTGAAAAGTGAACTGATCCTAACCTATCCTAGATTTCTTAACTACTGCCATGAAATTGCAGTGTCCTCTTCTTGTCTGTTATCTGAAACTATATATTAGTACAGATCTTGTTGGCAATTGATTTGGCTTTGGATTGCAAAGATACACAAAAAGATCTGTGGAATAGGATATGCAGGGATGAATATATGGCTTATGCTGTTCAAGAGTGCTACTACAGTATTGAAAGAATTTTACATTCCCTGGTTGATGGCGAAGGAAGACTTTGGTATGGTTCTCCTGACATACTAAGAGCAAAAAGCTACTTCTTTGGAGCTATTATTACATGCATGTGTATAATGAAGGTATGGTGGGCTAAAATTGAAATTGATTACTATTTTTGACATCTTTAAACAGGGTTGAAAGGATCTTCCATGAAATCAATGGCAGTATATTGGAACGCTCACTTGTTGTAACTTTAAATCTTAAAAAGCTTCCATTGGTGCTATCGAGATTTACTGCACTGACTGGGCTCCTGGTAATCTCATTCAGTGAATATACTCCTTTCCTACTTTAATCTGCTGTCAATATTTATTGTAAACATTTTTTTTCACATTGTACAGTATTTTTTTTCCTCCTTAAAGTATTTATGTGATTTACAATATTGACTGAGCTCCTACTTACTTTCGTAGAGAAGCTTAAATGTACTTGCTGGTATCTTCTATTAATGCCTGAATAGAGTATCTGCATCTTGCTTCTTTATTTCTTATGTTTGAGTTATAAGCTCTAAGACTCAGAAAGACTGTGAGACTTGAACATTGGACCATCCTCTGCAGACACTATCTCATTTGAAACTTGAGTTACTACTAGCAGAGGGTGTATGTTATTTTATACCTTCAACAGTTGAGACCTTTTACATTGTCTAACTTGACTTAGATTCAGGAGATTTTGCTACTTACCAACATGGTCACTGTATCGTACTGGCTTTCTTCTACTCATTGAACTGAACAAGAATATCAATTGCTTCAGACACGGAATGAAACTCCTGAACGTTCAAGAGGGGCTGCAGATGCTGTTTTTGATGTTTATGAGGTTGTTACTCATGTTCTATTGTCATCTGATCTAAGGTGTGAATTTTACTTGGTGTTATTGTGTGTAATCTTTTGAAAGTTTACTTCATGTGCACGTGCTTAATGAAACATGCACATCAATTATCAGGGAGCAGCTGGATACGTGGAATCTCTTAGCAAGAGCAAGACATGAAGGCCGCCTCTTTTCAAGAATAGAATGGCCCAAAGATCCAGAAATTGTAAGAATCTCTAGAATTTTAACATTGTTAAATTTTGTTTGTTCTTCCAATTAGTGATAGCTAATCCTTGCCAAAAAAAAAAAAAAATCATTGCCAATTTGCAGAAAGAACTCGTGAAGCGATTGCACTTACTTCTTACTGTAAAGGATTCTTCGGCTAATATTCCCAAAAATCTTGAAGCAAGGAGAAGATTAGAGTTTTTCACCAATTCATTATTTATGGACATGCCTCCGGCAAAACCTGTTTCTGAAATGATGCCATTCTGGTATGGTTTGTTGAACATTTTGTGGAGATTTTTAAATTTATTGCTACAATACTCCGATGTGACTTTTGTCCTTTTCTGTTCTGTTCGAATAGTGTTTTCACCCCTTACTACAGCGAGACTGTACTTTATAGTTCATCTGACTTGCGTGTTGAAAATGAGGATGGAATATCCACACTTTTCTATCTTCAGAAGATTTTTCCAGGTATACATCAAACTTGTTGGTTGTTGTATTACGGTGCCATATGTTTTTTGATTCACATAAATATAATGGTAGCAACACACATAATCAAAGGTAAGCCTAGCAGTTTGCTTTGCAGTTTTATATATTTAGGACTTGCATTCAATACATTAATTGCTGTGTTTTAAGATTAGCGAACTAGGCGAATGGAGCCTGAGAAACACATGACTAAATAGCTTGTCCAAATAAAATAAGGGACCATAATAGAGTGTGTGAAATTTGTTTGTATTGATCCGGCTTCAAAATTTTTGGTGTCAAGAATTTGAAGGAACGATTTTATTTAAGAATTCAGAATTTAAAATTGGGTTATGACTTGCGGCAGCTACTTAATTCTAACAGAATCTATTTAAATCTCAACTTTCACTATCACTCATTAGCTAAGTTACAAATTACCGCCCCAAATTGTCCCATGCCAATGCAGCATATCAATCACTCGCACCCTTTTCCATTCCACACATGCTTTGGGAGACTAACATGTAACGTGAATTAGAACTGGGGATTCTTGCAGAGAGGACGTAGGCTTGCTTGGATGATGAAAACTACCAGTCATATTTAATGCCATCAAGTTATTGATGTTGAGGATTTGATTATGAATTTAGCACATTTTTCACGATTGCCCCAACTGAAGGACTGACCAAATTTTCTTTGATAGTTGATGAGGATTGATATTTTTACCTGTTTTATGGAATTTTGCTGTTTGTGTAATTGCTATTAATTTATCTATGTTTCCAGATGAATGGGAGAATTTTTTAGAGCGAATTGGTCGAGGAGATAGTGGGGATGCAGAACTTCAAGAAAGCTCTAGTGATACTTTGGAACTGCGGTTTTGGGCATCTTATCGCGGTCAAACTTTAGCTAGGACAGGTTTGCTCCAGTTAGTAGTCTTTGTTGCTTGCTTAATTTTATGATTTATGTCTAACTATAGGTTATTGCTTATCTTCGGAAATATTTGAAGACAATTCTTTACTTGCTCTTTTTTCTAATTGCATGTTTTATTGAAACTACAGTGCGAGGTATGATGTACTATAGAAGGGCGCTTATGCTGCAGAGTTTCTTAGAGAGGAGATCAGTGGGAGGTATTTATTTGTGAATGCTTATAATTTTGAGTAAAAACCAGTGAGAGATGTATTCATGATATTAATATCATTCTCCGTCTCGTGTTAACAGAAGAGAATTATTCGGGGTTGAACTTCCCTACGATGCAAGGTTTTGAGTTGTCAGCTGAAGCTCGGGCACAAGCTGATTTGAAGTTCACGTATGTGATTTCTTGCCAAATTTATGGGCAGCAAAAACAGCGGAAAGCTCCAGAAGCAGCTGATATTGCTCTCTTATTGCAAAGGTATCATTCTTTCTTGTTGGTCTTCCAGATTGTTAAATAAGTTTTAGTGTTAGTTATTGCTGTAATATGAGGTGAATAGTTCCTTTCCATGAGGCCGTTGTACTTTTTCTCCGTGGTGGTTCCACAATGTATGCGTGTTAATGGAGAGGAATTATGTCTGATCTCGTTGGTGGTTGTGCTTTGACACTGATGATTCCCTAATCC
Source organism: Embelia ribes (assembly GCA_001753735.1). Lineage (NCBI taxonomy): Eukaryota > Viridiplantae > Streptophyta > Magnoliopsida > Ericales > Primulaceae > Embelia > Embelia ribes. Next base: position 12,354 of record MKEJ01057944.1, read on the forward strand.
AAATTTTTTCCTTTAGTTCGTTAAGGTTTTGCCTACTTTTCTAGTTATATTATCCTGTACTTGTTTAACCAGGGGGCTTTCTTACCGGTCTTTAGGGATTCAGTTTATTTACAAATGGATGGTGGGTAATAGACTTTCACTTAGTGAATTCAGTAAACCAATTTGTTATTTCTTCCTCGTCTTTTCTCCTTCTTTGGTTCTTCTAAATCTTCTTTAAGCTTCTTATTCTTTCTCTGGTTCTAATTTCTATCTCTATTTGTTGCAACGAGGAATTGACTAGATTTGGAAATTCATGGCATGATATTTTTATATGGGAAAAAGATTAAATATTTGGCACATGCTGAACTAGTCTCTAGCCAAAAGGCCCAAAACTGGTAACTTTATCTGCATCAATTCAGCTAATATTAGTTGTTTTTCATTTGTGGTTAGGAATGAGGCTCTCCGTGTTGCTTTCATTCATGTTGAAGAGAGTGGTGCAACTGAGGGGAAGGCTTCAAAGGAATTTTACTCAAAGCTTGTTAAAGCTGATGGAAATGGGAAAGATCAGGTGATTACAACACCACTTTGCCTCCATATTGTATTGAATCTATTCACTCGACCAGCTACTCACGGGTTCTCAATCCTTGAATTCCCATCTGTATGCAGGAAATATTTTCTATTAAATTACCAGGAGACCCAAAACTTGGGGAAGGGAAGCCTGAAAATCAAAATCATGCTATTATCTTTACTCGTGGCGAAGCTGTTCAAACCATTGACATGAATCAGGTGATTCTCTCTCTCTCTATCTCTGTGTATTGTAGTCAGTGAGGTTCTAGGTCAGATCTATGAGCTTCTAATGGTTCTTTTCCTTGATTCTTAAAGAAGGGGATTCAAAGATGGGCAGTTTTTATTTTCTTTGCTCCACCCCAATCTGTAACAGTGACAGAACTTACTAGGATTTTACAATATCAGCCTCATTAGTTTCATATAGATGGGGAGTATAGATGTTCTGCCATAGTTTACTCATGATTCTTTTGCCTGTTCATTAAACATGGTGCTAAAGGTCATATGATTAATTGGCTTCTAATCTGTAGCAGATATGGTTATTACAAACTTAATATTGCAATGTCATACATTGTGGACATAAGTTGGTACTATCGAACATTGTGGATGTGTCTGGGTATTATGCATCTCTTTATCAATCAGTCTCTCTGTTTTCGTCGTTCGTTTGATATATCCTACCTCTTAGTTTTGTCCTACCTCTTAGTTTTGTCTTTTAACAAAATTAATGTTTTCTGAGCCTAAACATTTATGGCGCTACTTTGTTGAACTTAGACGGAGTGGTTGTCTTTAATTGATAATGACTGTGCTCTTTTACTTGTAGGATAACTATCTCGAGGAGGCCATGAAAATGAGAAATCTTCTCGAAGAATTTCGGGGAGATCATGGCATTCGGCCTCCGACTATTCTTGGTGTTAGAGAGCATGTTTTTACTGGAAGGTTCAAATGTGTTACCCCTATCGGGGCTTCTCTAGTGTTTTTTCAACAAATTTGTGATTTGTGCTGAACTGTTTTCTTCTTTGTCTGACCTTTTTTCTTTTTGAATATTATTTTGTAGTGTTTCCTCTTTAGCTTGGTTTATGTCCAATCAAGAGACTAGCTTTGTTACCTTGGGGCAGCGAGTTCTAGCAAATCCACTCAAGTGAGTAGCATACTACTTTGATAGAGAGTATTGGTAGTTGAGATTTTTTGCTTTTAGATTGTACTTGTGTGTACTTTTTGTCCCCTGAACTACATTGCATTGGTTAAATTGTGGGGAGCATATTATACCACGCTTATGTTGAAGTAAATGAAGTGCACATTTTGTTATGCTGCTTATCTTTTTCTGAGATGAAATCGTGGGAGTAAAAGGAATCAAAACTATTGTCGTTATTTTTATCATTTTTGCACACTTGCTCATCACTTTCCATGCCAATTTGAGAAAGAGAGATTATGTTAATTATTTAAAGCATATCTGGGAAAGATTTGATATTTTACCTGGATTTTGATTTGATATTTTACCTGGATTTTGATTTTTTTTCTTCAATCTCATTTTGGATGCTTCCACAAAAAAGATGTTTGTAAGAAAAGTAGATGAGTAAGTTGCCTTTGGATAGGAACAATAGGTATGGGAAAATTCATGTCGACGACCCGACGTAATATCTTATTTTGGTTCTATTCAGCCGACCCCAAAATTCTTGGGACTAAGGCTTTGTCGGTTGGTTATAGTTACGTTTAGTATCAGTGTCGTTCTCAATTCTCTGGTTGCTTGAGCAGTGAAGGAAAATATAGGTTGATCTTTGGATGCGGTATTCTGTTATTTGTAAATATTATGGCAGTCTAGTCTTTTTTTCCTTTACTAAGAATTTCTTATTAACGAAATGTTGCAGAGTCCGTATGCATTATGGGCATCCTGATGTTTTTGACAGAATATTTCATATATCTCGAGGTGGCATCAGTAAAGCATCACGAGTTATTAACATTAGTGAAGATATCTATGCAGGTAACTTATTGACTTTTTAAACTGCTGCTTGTACTTCATCTTGAATGGCATGATCGTGTTGTAATTTTTAAGGAGAGCCCACGTATTTTTGAGGTGAAACTATTGTATGTCTTTGCTCCATTCTTCGTATTACTTGACCCCAAAATATAGGCTTACTTAGTTTACGGAACTTTTAGGTTTAAGCCCCTTTAAGCTTTGTCATTTGTTATTGTTCTTCTGAGGTTAAATAACAATCGGCATGGGGGCATGGTAGTTATTTGTTGCTCCAGCTATCCATTGTGACCTATGTTACCCAGGTCGCGGATGCGCGGCACAAAATCGGGAACGGGTACGTCAATTTTGCGGAATGCGGTACGATAGGGGGTAGGCTTCTTTGGAGCGGGTTGATGGAACAAAATTGATGTAGGATGGCTTAGGAGAAATACAAGAACAATGAAGAACAATAATAAAATAAGAAATTGCAATACTTTTCTCCAAACTCTCAATCTTTATTCATAAAGCACACTGATAAAAAACAATTAAAGAGGTTCTCTATATAGGCCTCAGGAGAATATCTTAATATGGGAATTAAATCTTTCTTGAAAATTCTCAAGACAAAATCCCATCAAATGAATCAAATCTTATCAATTAAATAATACCTAACTTATTAAAAGATATGAGAAATATCTTATTACAAATTTGCATCATTCTCCCCCGGTTGAAAAAAGGTTCGGTCTCGAACTTTAAATCTGCAAACACTCGGAGCAGTTGCAAACCAATCACCAATCATGTATCAGCATGAACGCAAAATTTATCCCCGATAGAGAAAACTTGAATATCCTCAGAGACATCCACATAAATAAATCCCAAATCTTCTAAATTGATATGCTGAACAAAATTTTCAGGCTCAACTTGTTCGATCAATTTTGGAACAACCATCTTGATCTTGTGATCTTGTTTGTCTTTGAGAACCACCTGAGGATCAGTGTCTATGAAGATTGTATGAAGATTGTATGAGCAGGTTTAACAGGAATGACTTGAGCATGAGTGAGCGGAACAATTTGAGTAGATGCGACAAGAACATGATTAATAAGATCATGTTGGACAGGAGCAAAAGTGACAGTTTGATTAGTGGCAATAGGAGTAATAGTTGTAGCTGCTACTGTTGCTACGGATGTTGAGGATGAGGCATTCGTGAGAGATGAGGCTGTTTTGAGAGTTTTCAAAATTGATATAACCTCATCCAAAGCGGACTTCATATTATTCATAGCATGCTACATATTATTCATCTATGATCACATTGCATTCACGCCTGACCTTAAACTTGCGTGTTTGTCCTCATAATCATTCTTTAATTTCGAAAATTGGGCCAAAACTTCGTTATTTGCAACCATTTTATTTTAGTGATATGAAATACTAAACTGACTTAATTAGTAAATAGCCATAGAAAGGAAAAATAGCACCTGAAACTTATGGGAAATTCTGTAAATTTCTGAAACTGCAAGGCCAATTCTGAATATTTTCAAACTTTGAGAATCTCTATTTAATTTCTGTAAACTGCAAGGATTGTTCCGTAAATAATATAAATATAATAGAATGTAGGTCTTCCTCATCTGTCCGTTGGTTATGGCTTCCACTTTGACTTGTAGGCGGATTAGGGCGAGGCTGATTATGAAGTAGGGGAATAGGGTTAGAAATACGCCAGATGTGCTGACTGAGGACGTGGATGACCAGGCAATCGGACTGATATGGGCGATGCTGAAGCAGCTGTACGAGTCGGATAGGTATGTTCGGCATGGGTTGTGGTGAATAGGCTAACAAGTACGGTTCGTTTTCACGAACTGGGATCTGACTTCTTTCTTTTTTGCTGAAACTGATTTTTTTTTCCTTTAGTCAATTAAAAAGTAAAAAATACACTAGTGTTGGATCGAAATTAAGCTCTGATACCAAATTGATATAGGATGGCAGAGAAACACAAGAACAATGAAAAACAATAATAAAACAAGTAATTCCAATGCTTTTCTCCAAAATTTCAATCTTTACTTATAAACCACACTGATAGAAAATAATTAATGTGATCCTATATATAGGCTTTAAGAGTATAACCTAATATAGGAACTAAATCTTTCTAGAAGGTTCTCAAGACAAAATCACATCATAATGAATTAAATCTTATCAATTAATTAATATTCTGACTTATTAAATGATATGATAAATATCTTATTACGAATTTGCATCAAGAATTTGTTTAATCTAGAATGCAATGGGCTTTTAAAGTACGGTTGAATTTTTTTTTTTATATATGCTTAAATCACATTGATAAATTGGATTAGCTAATATAATAGAATAAGAGAACTAATAAGAAGACATAATTATTAAATAAATTAGAAATAGTTAGGATGTGTATATTGTAATACTATTTAAGATGTACAGTAACATATAAGACCACTCATTTGTATTCTCTGTCGTCCCTATTAATATTATTTTAAAACAAGAATTACTAAATTAATTTAAATAGTTGCACTTTAGCTTGACCCCCTAACATTTTCTGTGCATAATTAATTGCATTCCAAATGGGCATGTGGATCCACTGGTTGTTGCTCTCCATATGTATTATTTTATTATAATTATATTAAAATTCTCATTGGTCTATTCACTTTCTCTCCAACTTTGACACGCTAACTTTTCCACATGGCCCATGCATGATTTCATTTCCAATGAAAACTTTACAATGTTGTTCATCTTCTTCCTCCTTTCAAGCGGCGTTATTACTTCTAAAACCCTAATCTATTAAATTGGGATCGATTAATTCACCGAATTGGACCGAAATCAACCCACGATTTGGATCGATCGATCCAAATCGGAGATAGATAGTTGGTGAGCGAATTCTAGTAACATACATTGAGACTCGGGAGTTTGAGAGTATCCTGTTTTGCTTCCATAGAGCAAAGGTAACTATAATATGCAAACTCTTGTTGATGCAACCATATATACCCATTGGGACATGGGAGTTTAAGAACATCCGGTGTTGGTTCCTCATATTGCGAGGATAACTATAATAGGCAAACCCAAGTCGAAGAAGATTAATATTGGTTTACTAGTTTATTTTTAATTTTCGTTGAAGGTACAGCTAAAATGGAGATGGCTTGATATTTATATGGCATCTGATTATTATAGATGCTTCATGTTTAGCCTTTCCTAAAATTGATATTGGAGGTGTTTAATGCCCTAACTTGAATTTCTATAAGCTAGGGCCTTGCACCACAAGTCACAAGTTCGTTCCGTTGGAAATAATCTCTCTGGAAATAGGGGTAAGGTTGTGTACGTTAGACACTTTTAGACCCCGCAACGTGGGAGTTTTGTGCACTGGGCCGTCTATATATAATTGAAAAAAAAAGAAGAGAGCATTAAGGTTGTATTGTTGTTGGCTACTGGTTGCAGCGATTCAAGTTTCCCAATATGATTTTGTTACCACTCGTATAGTGCATGGTGACGAGTTATATATGAGTACGTAATTTTTATTCCGATGCAATATTTTGGAATTATCTTAATTTTATTTGAATGGTTAATTTCACGTTGATAAGAACTAGCATAAAACTAAAAACAATTGTGCAATAACAATGCAAAAACCAGACTATAACCATATTAAGAGCAGTTGTCTGGTAAATATTAATAAATTTTTTTGTTTAGGTGAGTTCCTGTTCAGGCCTATGTCTGGATCGGTTTGGTTTTGGATTAACAACATGCTAATCCGAGGCTTGGACCGTAATTTA
>MKEJ01057947.1:0-26100 GCA_001753735.1 Embelia ribes
AATCATGTACAAAAACTATATAAAAAACTATTTGGTTAGATAGTGTGCTCGTCGGAAATGACTAAATAGGCATTTATATGGTTTTAGTATATAATATTCTGTACATGCATCGTTACTCAATTGGTAATGAAGGTTTTTATTCAAGAAAACCAGTTCTGGTTAACACAGCATTTCTCACCCTACTAAGATCCCTCCCCTTAAGTGTCCTCCCAGCCCCTTCACAAACAGAAAATGAAGAAATCTGTGTCCTTGCGAGCTTCTTCGCTAACCACTCGTGAGGTGGTATAATTTCCACATCCAACTCCCCGTCATCATCATCCTTGTTGCTATCCCAACTCTCTTTTATCCCCATATTCATCCCGTAAATTTTTGACCAGTCAGGTATAGCAACAGGCGCTGATTGCGGGCTCAATTTCGATTCTTTGTCTGAATTATTGTTACCTCTAGGGATCATTCTAGCGGCACTTGGCACCCGCCTTGTAGTGATTGTAGAGGAATCGTATGAACCAATTTTGGGATTATGATCGTTCCTCTCACCGAAAACAGCCCATACATCTTTTTCTTGATATTCTTCCTGGTTCCTGAAGGCTGTCCACCCATTTCTACCTTGGCTATACAGATTATACCTCTCCTCCATTTCAATCGCTTTGAAAATGAAAATCCATGAATGAAATAATTTTAGACTAAAAATAAAACAAAAATGTATATTTTCTTTCACCTGACTCAATTTTTTATTTTTTTTAAATAATGAAATACACAACATGCAACAAAAATAATTCGTATGGAAAAATCTGTGTTTACCTTTCTCAGGACTGCAAAAGCTTCGGAAGTCAGCTATTACTCAAATTTCAAAAGGAAAAATCCGCAAAAGGAAACAACCAGAATGAGAGATACATATAAATATTTCTAGAGGAACAGAAGGTAATGAAATGAAGGAGATCTAAACTTTAGAATTTGTGACCAAATAACAGAATCTCACCAATGTTTTTGAAGGGCCTTTAGTGAGTGTTGAATTGAGGTGAATTTATAACTCCCCCAAAATAAGTGAAGACACAAACTGTAACAACAATAATAAGACATAAGAGAGTTTTGTTCCTAGTGATTTACAAAATCATGGGTTTTCCAGAATTTAACATTTTGTCTTTCAAGCGTAGACAGAGAAAGCTCAGTAAAAGTAAATCTGTTTTACGATTTCCAGAAACACTTTGTTTTACAAGTCTTCCTCTCCATTTCTGGAACTGAAAGTCGAAGAGAGATCAATGATTTAAGATAGAGAGAAGACCAAAAGATAATCAGTATCTAGGCAATGTGGTGGTATATTGATTCAGTCCAATTGATTTAGAAAATAGATTAAGGATTAGGATATACCTTTTTATAATCACTTAGCAATGTAATATATGTCATTTAATTTAAAAAAGTATAGATAGTTCAATCAAAACACGCCTTGTTGGTCCCTCTCAAGAATCATTTCACCAAGAAACTTAATTAATTAGCGTTGTTTATTTTTCTAATCCCACTAGTTTCGGCCGTAGTGCAATTCATGGTTGATTTTGGGGCATAGCGAAAGTTAAAATAGTTAATTAAACTCTTGTTTTCATCTTTAATTTTATGATGCTTCCGAAATGTTCAAGCCCCTAACCATTTGTTTTCTTGTTACTAACTCTTGTTGAAATAACAAATTTTAATAGGATTTAGACATTTATTTCTAATATCATACATGAAATAAAAGGAATTAGTTACATACTGATGGTTTCGAATAAATCATGATAAAGTGTTTTTCCAAGTGCATCATTTTAATTTCTTTGTACTCAACGCAAAACTCCAAGCGCACTGCATCATGGATATATGAAACCTAGTATTTCTTTCATCAAGAAAACAGATACCAAAAACTTTTCATTTTTGCAGACTTTGATACAAATCACTAAGATAGTTCCCGTCCTGGTTAGTATTGCCTGGGTTTCTTGCCCACGTGGCACGGGTCGGCTCCAATATTGCTGATTTGGAATATCTGTGTAACAAATGCCCAATATGGTATATCTGTTATTAATTCACCACTGGCAATGGCGAAATACTATAATTCTCCACTACCACTTGCAAATTTTACAAATATATATATATATTTGCAAATTACTTAGGGATGAAAGATTTTTTTATTCCTGTAGCTAATTTGCCACTACTACACTAGAAAAAATTCTTCATTCTTCGCAGAGGAGGATGATGAGCAAGGTAGGGTTTGAACTATCATTAATCGCCAACACTGAGGGAGAAAATAACTTTAAGGGTAATATGATTGTGGCAAATCAAAAAATAATTTTGACATCAATTTGCCCGAGTCGATGGAAAATTAAAAAATAATTTTAATTATAATTCCTCATTGGTAGCGACGAATTAAAGCAGATATACCATTATATACCAAATCAGTAATATTGGCTTTCATTTATGCGACGTGGGTAGAAAACCCAATAATGCCTGCTGATGACATAATTGATGCATAGATTTTACTTGAAAAAAAAAAGAAAAAATAATAAAAGAAGATTGAAAATGCATTCATTCCGTGTTGACATAATCAAAAACAACCATCCCTTGATCCCAAAAAGTTGCTGGCCATATGGAACAAAAATAGGATAAGAATTTGCACAATTAATGTTAATTTTTCTATGCCACTCATTTCTATGCGAGGCAACTTGCCCATCTATTTTATAGCACAAGTGTCTATTGGTATCATGTGATATTGACAACAATATTTAATATTTTCGTAGACGGAGAGTGATTATAAGAAGTTTATGAGAGGGTAACTATTAACAAGGAATAAAAGAACAGATTGCCTAGAAGAAGATGGCCATCCAACAAATTGATCCACATGTAGAAATTGCTGAAACCGTCATTCAGCAGATTTGGCTAACCCTGAAAGAGAAAGGAGAGAGGGACAAACACAGAATTGTTATATCCTCAAATGTAATCAGATTTTCTGAGATTCCAACAATTTTATTCTCTGGCAACTACAAAAACTAAACAATAGGAAATATTTAATCAGATGAGATGATCTTCTAAAACTTCGCATTGTTAGTACAATCAGATTCATGCAATCCACTGGATTTCTTCACTTGGTCCCACAAAGATCAGCACAATAATGTCCAAAGCATCAATGTTGAATGATTTTAAAAATTATTGTGTCGTGTATGGATATCTATAAGGCAACATGGTTCTGCAACTATACATATAAAGAAACAGAGAGGAAAAGAAGCCATACTAAATAGATCAAAATATAGCAAAGAAACGCAAGTGTATGAACATACTTGTAAGTTTATGAACGTGCTCACGTATACCTTACAAAAACCAACCCGGACCGGATAGACTTGAGATGCTGTTCTTGTTCTTTGGATGAGTGATATATATGAAACTACAAAAACCACCACAAAGGTTGGGAACTCAATACAAAAGATCTACATGGAGATATAACTCAAATTGTGGAAACCGAATCAAAACAAACAGAAGCACCCCAACAACATAGGGATACTAGAAAAAGTTCCTTTCAATATATTGGGAACAAAATATACCCATCACAGCTGAGGGGACACCCTTCATGATACAAGCGAAACACAGGTGACGAAGCTAAACGATCTAGAAAATGAATAAGCCTACAACTAAACAAGAATTCAGAAATACCAAATGGCCAACAAACCAAACCCATTGGGTGTTCTACCAATAAAAGACTTTTGAGTAAGCATTGACGAGTGATGGCATGACAAAAAAAAGACCCGTAAAACCTACTCCATTACTCAACAACCAATTCCAGGTGACATGAAAGATAAGCTTTTCAAAGTTTACAAGGATTGATGCACGCACTCCATTTCCAAATGAAGATGAAAAAAAAAAATGTGGTTCTATCAAACTAACTCAAGAACACGCTTTCATATGAGCAATGTCAAACTTACTCACCTTAAGCTCTGAAACTTTGTGCCATGTCATTAATGCCAGAAACATATGAATTCAGAACTCTGAAAATCCTCAAAGCCACAATTTCGATAGTCTAAGAGTACTATAAATGCAAATGGAAGATTTATTGAACTACACCACCATCTGTCAGCACCTTAGCCATGAATTTGAACTGGAATCCACTCTCTCGATTTTCTTCAGTACTAGTTCAACAGCACATTGTCCTCTAATTTGCTAATAGCACATCAGCTATGAATAAACTTAAACCACACTTTTCACCGAGATAACCAATTCAGGTGAACCAAATATAAAGCAAGACGATACTTTCAGCATAAAGAAAACTTGGACAAGTTACAAGCTATTTTTTTTGGCTAATCAAATTTGTGCATTTAACATGATAAAAATCCCTAGCCATTTTTCTTCCACATGATTCATCAAACAAGAATGCATGTCGACTACACTACAAAATCTCTCCTAATGCTGCAATCAGAAGAAAGAACCAAGACATAACCAGATGCATCATTGAAGTGCCTCAGCTCCAGCTACAATCTCCAATATCTCGCCCGTAATTTTTGCCTGCCTTTCCCTATTATAAGAAATCGAGAGCGACCTTTTCAACTCAACCGCATTATTTGTCGCACTACTCATTGCCTCCATCCTCACCGCCAGCTCACTAGCGAAGGACTCCTGCAATGCCCTTAAAATCTGACTATTTAAATACAAAGGCATCATCGCATCCACAATCTGAGCCGGGTCCTGTTCAAACTCCAAGTTAGGCGAAATCTCCTCTCTCTTAATCCCCATACTTTCCCTCTCCACCGACAACTTCCCTTCCTTACTAGTCAGCCTAAACAACTCGTCCTCGCTCGTATCAACACACTTCCCATACGCATCGCAAACCTCTCCCTTAGCCGACAAGGGTAGCAATGTGTGAATGACCGGATCGGACTTAACCAAAGACACAAACTTAGTGTACAAAAGCTCCACTTTATCGACCTCTTCGCTTATAAATAGCGAGAAAACATCATCAGCAATGGCCTGCGCCTCTTTCGCAGTCGGAAAACCCTCTCCCTCGATAAACCTATCCACCAAAACATCAGGCCTTCGACGAAAATACGAATTGCCCTTTCTACCCACACTAATAATGGTATAACCCACCCCCATTTTTGTCAATTCCGCGATCCGGGTCTCCGCCTTTCTCAACATAGAAGCGTTAAATCCCCCACAAAGGCCCCTATTGCCGGTGATCACGATCAAGGCGACCTTTTTCACAGGCCGAACGCTGGTTAATGGGATTTCCACGTCATCTAATTGGCACTGCTCGTTGATGCAGTACAGGAATTCAAGTAGGGTTTGGGTGAAGGGCCGGCTGTTGATGACGGCTTCTTGAGCCCGGCGCACTTTAGCGGCGGCCACCAGCTTCATCGCCTCGGTGATCTTCAGCGTGTTTTTGACAGTGTCGATTCGGGCCCGGAGCTCGCGGAGGCCGCAGCGTATCGGGGAGAGAGATGGTGGTTTGGGGAGAGATTTGGGAGAGAGAGAGCGGAGTGAAGGAACAACCCATGTTGGTGATGGTAGAATATAGCAGCAATTCATGGGTTCAGAGAGATTAATGGGGAGATTAGATAGAGATAAAAGAGGGGAAATGAAGTGGGGTTTGGTTTAGGGTTTTAGTGGGGTTTTGTTTAAAGGAGATAATTAGATTAGGAGGGTGTTTCTAGGGACGGACGGACGGAGGGAGACGGCTATTGTTTCTCAGTGCCACCCGGAACTTTGTATCCCTGCTGGTTGCTTGATACGAAATGAAAAATTTTCAAATTAAATTTTGCAAGGAATTAATTTTAAAAAGAAAATAATATATTCTTACCAACTTAGCCAATTACCATTGCAAGTAGTTCACTTTTTTTGTTTGAATGTACGTGGGTTTTCTTTGAAAAGTTCCGTCGGCTCAAACTTGGCTGGTTTAATAACCATACTAGAAATCATATTTTCATTTCGGGTTTTCAATAGACAAGAAGCATGGGGAGTGGCTTTTTGGATAAATGAGTTGCTTCCGAGCGGCACTCTTAACAGCTTTATTCATTTTAATTGATAAAAAGATCTTTCGGCATCGTCTTAAAAACGGAGGATTATTTGTAACTCAATTGAATCTATGGAGGCCAAGTAGAACTTTTGTGAAAGTTATAAGGATCACAAGTGTAATTCCCCATTGGAACAAACTTTTGTACAAGTTACAAGGATCATCATCTGCAGGAGCTTCATTGCAAATTCTGAATCTTTGTTGTTGTACAACGTCCCCCATTTTGTATAACATACAGGATTAAAGTACATATATATACTATTTACGGATATATATATAGAGAGAGAGGGGGTGGGTGGGGAGGTAAGACATGTCGAGGCTGTGGGCAAGGATCGCGGGAATTTTCAGCAACCGAACATTTGTTGGGTCAGACAAAGCGGGGAACAGATATTTCATCCGAACCGAGGAGATCGATGGTGTCCGTAAGTGGGTCTCTCTCTGTACACGTTATTTGACTTAAATAGTTTTGTGTACATGCCCACAACCTGTTTGGTGAAATGTTTGTTAGAGCTGTAACAATAGAATGGAGTGAGTTAATGTGGTCTATTTGTTTGGGTTTTGAGTAGAAAATGGAAGGAGAAATTGGGGTTTCTTTCAAATTCTCTTCTGGGTTGGAATTTGTGAAGTGATCGTATTTGCATCCGTTAAAGAAACCGACTTTGAGTTGGCTTTTCTTGTAGCTTATATGCATTATTCTTTTGTTTCTATTTGTCTGGTTGGATAGAAAAGTAAAGAGAAATTGGTGTTTCTTTCAAGTACTGTTCTGGGTTGGAATTTGTTGGAGTAATCAAACTTGTATTTGTCATAGAAACCGAATTTGAGTTTTTTTGTCCACATAGCTTTATTCATTTGATATTAGAGTTTGTTAACATGGTATTAGAGCGGTCTATCGATGTTAAGTTCTACCTCTTAACCCGTTTACTATATCCACTTGATGGGCCGTTACCTACCCACACGTGAGAGAGGGTATTGGAGTTTGTTTGTTATCCCGTGTTGGTTAAATATTAATCTATGATTTGTTTATAATGATCAGTATTTAATCTATTCAAATTCGTCAAAGAAACTGAATTTGAGTTCGTTTTCTCTTTAGCTTTTAAGAGTTTCTTTTGTTTCTGTTTTGTTGGTTATCGGTACCCCACATTGATTAAATATTGACATAGCTTGTGGTTTATGATGAACTCTCTCTCCTTCACCTAATAAGTCCTTTTCTTAATGGGAAGTGTATGGACTTTAACATGGTATTAGAGGGGATGTCGATGTTAAGTTCTACCTCTTAACCTGTTCGCTGTATCCAGTTGATGGACCTTCACCTACCCATAAGTGAGAGAGTGTGTTAGATGCTTGTTTGTTCTCACGCAGGCCACATTAATTAAATTTTAATCTAGCATGTGGTTTATACTGGGCTCCCTTTCTTCCTCTAACGGACCCTTTTAGCGGAAATTGTAAGGGTTTAATGGTTTCATTTTTATTATTGTTTATTTTATTGGAGAACTTTTTTTCAATAGTTGAGTTGCTAAGGTAATGCATATTTAATTTCATTTTACCAACTGATGGATACAGGAGATGATGCTGCGATTTTAATCCATAAAGTTAATTTCATTTTTGAATAACGGTAGATGGATTATGCAACACAAGCATGTATATTAAATCTGCAGTATTAATTTTCATTTTTGACTCAAATTTTCCAGTTAAAGAAAAAAGATCGGTCATATTCAAAGCAGAAGACGAGCCAACTTCCATTCCAGGTATGATTTTTGTTAAGCAGAAGTTCCTTTTCTGGTGACACGTTCTTAAGAACATATTGCTAATCGTAGTTCATTGGAAAGTAAACATCAACTTACATGTATGGATGCATTTGTTATGTGGATTTTAGTTTTTATGGTTCAAAATGGCACTCCTATAAAAACATATGAGATATATTCACGATCAGTTGTCCTTTCTGTTGTTCATAATAACATAATTTTTTGAAATTTCTTTCCTTAGCTGAACATCCTTTATAATTTGAACTTTGTAGTTGAATGGATATGTTGGTTGAACGGGCAGAGGAAAAAAGCTCCGACACTAGAGGTAAGTCATAAACTTTCTTGTCAATCTAAAAGCCCATTCCACACCTGTGGGTGTATGTATATGGCCGCGCAATATTTTAGTTCGCAATTTTGTCTGCTAGAGATCTGAACCTGCAATTATCAATTTACTGATGATGGGAGCATCAGTTTTCTCCTATTCAAACTCATGCAATAACCTTTTCCTTCATTTTTTGTTTTGATCCACCCTCACTAGTTCAGTTAGCATTGTTCCAATAGAAAGTTTGTGCTATCCTCGCGTAGGATTGGTTTTGTTCGCCCAAAAGGATTGCTTCCTTGAACAATATTAAGATATTACTTATTATTGTGTCTATTTAATACTCTGTTTGTATTATTTTTTTATTGCATATGGTGTTCTAGATTACCTACTTTCAGTAATCCATGTTAGGTTATGCTGCTGGACCAATGATTTTCTTAAGAACGTAATTCATATTAAACCTTGGTTAAGTGTTTCTTTTGTTGCTCTCTTCCTCAGGAAACGGAGGAGCTGGAAGCAAGGCGGGAACGCATTAGACTTAATGTTGCTCGTATGTTGTTCTAAGCTGCTATTAGGGACTTCTTGTTTTGGTTCCATTGTTCGTATGCTTCTCTCTACTAGTGTAATTTATGCATTTTGCTCAGCACAAAAGCACGACAGGTTTTCTGGTTGAAATCTGACCAATATAATAGCCAAAAGCATATTTTTTTTGGGTGAGGAAGATTGTCAATGAACAAATTTACTGATGCAGAAGTTAGGTTGCTAGCAGTTTCTAGAGCACTTTTAAAGTCTATGTGCATATATATACTTGTACACATATGTGTGTTTATATATATATAGGTATATATCCTCTTGAAACTTAAGCTGGCAACTGGATCCTAAGCTTCTTAAAAAAGGAGATCTACTTCGTTTTGCTAGCTCATTTGCTGTGATATCCTTTTTGTGTCTATAAGAAACTGGAAAAATAACATTCACTTTGCTATTTCATATAGGAAACAGATTGTTTCGTACTATGTCGTTTTTGTTTTTCTTAAATATTTTATTGTTGGTATTGCCCCTTCAAGTTGAGTATTGCGCATTGTTGTCCTGGCTTTATACCTAACCCATCTTCCATTTGTTTCAAAGTTCTCAAAAAGGAAGAGGGGGAAAAGAGGGCCAAAGAATCAACTAGGCTCACTACTTCCGGAACAGGTTAGATACGGAATCCTAGTTTCGTTTTGCATTTTATGCACAATTTTGGCTAGCTGACTAGGTTATACTTTTGGAAATTTTTTGGGTACTTCTTAATGAAACTGAACAAGATTCTGTACGTTATTTATAAGCGGCTCATATATAAAGGTTACTTACCGATTTATTATTTGATGCAACAATGCTTATAACCATGCTAGAAGCATGTTTTTGCTCAAGTGGTCTTTCTTTAGTCTTTAATTGCAACCATTCGAGCTGTTTAGTAAGACAGATAAATCCTGCATTGTGCATACTGCCGAGTTATTGATTACTTTGATGTTTAGGTAAAGTTGCAGGTCCAGATCTTAAAAGTTTCATTCAACAATTTCCAGATGCTTCAGAAGGTATGACTTTCTTGAAAACCAATTTATATCCAGTTGATGATGTTCTTTAGGAATCGAGTCTCTGAAAAATAGCAATTTTTTTTTCTTTTAAGAATAGCAGCACTATGATTAACTAGTATAGTCACTTTTGATACATGAAACTTTCAACGACATAAATTTATTGAAACACTTGCAGCTCATCTTCGGAAATTTTTCATATCCACAGATGTTTTTGCCTTTGTGCAGCATTAAAAACTGTCTCAGACCAATCTTCTAGCTGGCATAGCATATTTAACAAATATCTTAGTCAAAAACTTGATCTCTGCACCTTTCCCCATTGTCCTACTGTATTGGATTGTCTGAAAGTCATTTTTTAGTTTATGGTTTAAATCTATAGTTAATAAATCGGATGACTCGCATCAATTGCTGCCTGTTATTTTAGGTGAAAGAGGTGGAAAATCGTCTGATACAATGGATGACAGGAGGTAAGAGAATTTTCCTTATATTCAACTTCATAATATGGTTTTGATGAAATAGTCCATGCCGCATTGATGTCAAACCTATGCTGAAGGCTGGAACTCTGTACTCTCTCAAATTATTGGTTTAATAATCTTTTAAGCTATATTATCTGCTATTTTCTCTTAGCAGTTGCAATTTTTTAAGTTGTGCGCTTCATGTATGTTGCAATCAATGATTTCAACTTCTTGGTGCTTCTGCCTCATAACTCGCCAGCCATTTCTTACTTTGTTTTCATGTGTTTTAATTTCTTGCTACTTTTGCGTGCACATCTTTGCGTAAGATTTTGATTGTCCAACTCCATCCCCTTTCTGATAGCATACAATATGCTTGCAGGAACACTGAAGGATCAAAGACAGACACAGATTTCTCGAGACAACATAAATCACAATCAGAGTAATTACATCTTTTCTGCTTTTCTTCTTTCTTTCAAGATTTCAACATGTATAGATATATGGGTGTTTATCATAGGTTATGGTACTTCGACAAAAATGTGCTTGCCCATTTGCCCTTCCACGTAGCAAAAATGACATGATACTGCTCTGTTTTCAGATCTTCAGAGCCAACAGGATCTGGTGAATCCTTCAGACCGGGAACATGGCAACCTCCAAGTTGATTACAAATACCTAATTATGCAACATTGCTCCAACTTTCTGCATCTGTTTACTTCGCCTTTATGTAGTGCAGGCAGGATTGTGTTCTTTATCATCCTTTTCTGACTAGTTTTTCATACTTGGGTAGCTGTGCGGCTCGAGAGGTTGACCTCAAAATGTCTTTTCATTGGTCAGATTGAAGTTCTATCAAATTTGATTTACTTATAGGAGATGATAATTATCTGATCGATGATTCTGTATTTTTAACTCTGGTTCTCAAGTGTAGTGACTTATTAAACATGTAAAGTTCAATAAAAATGCTACTTTTCTTTGATGGACATTTCTCAAGATATGAACCACGATCCCAATGGAGAAGTTAGACCTGAAGAAAATCTATAGCGAACACATTTTTCAAATTCATAAGACATTGAGGTGAGAACTTATATTATGCTTTAACTTACAACCTTTAATACAAAATAAATAAAATATGGATGCAAATCAAAATGCCTTTTGAAATTATCCATAGTCTAATTAAGAGAGATGCTAAAGTTTCTTCCATCTTTGGATTTCTTGAGTTTATGTTGACGAATTCATACTCATTAAGGCAATTGAAATCACCTACATTTTCTATTTGCTCAGATCGAAGCCAATGATGCTTGAAGTTCAAAGATTCATCCATATGATTATTAACAGTTAAACGTGAACCCCAATTATAACGCTGTTTGAGAGCAAAGATTGCTATAATGATAAGATATGATGCTAATATATTTTATTATCGAAGATGGGTATTATGTCAATCTGTTAACAAAACCATGCGTACAATATAACTCTAAACTCCATATGGTCAATTACAACATGCATTCCATACTTTTTAACTCATGTATAAGAAAATTATATAATGTACATAATCAACATCAAGATGAGAAATTGATCAAAGTTCAAGATTCAAAGGAACAGATTTCTCTCAGCTAATTCAAAAATTTAAAGATTTGCTAGCTTTTGCAGCAAGAAACATTGCCTTAGCTGTTGTATCCGTCATAACCCACTCTCGTTTTGCACGCCTTTCATGTTGTCTTGCATTCTTTGCCCGTTTTGGAGCAAACTTCATATCTCTCTCTACAAAAGCAAGCCTAAATTTTTCAGCCATCGACAATTCAGTGGTGTTTGATCCCGAAGTAGATGTTGCCTTAACGCTGAATCCAATAACTGACCATGTTTTAGGATCAATATCATCGACAAAACTGGCATCTAATGATATGTCTGCTATCGCTTCCCGGGGAATTTTCATACCATTGTGACCAAACAAGGATGGCTTGGGATTTACCATAATATAGGGGCATTCAGTTGACAAGCTCTCTAATGAATCCTCATCAATTTTTGGCTGCAACAACATAAAATGAGTAATATAAACTTAATCACTCACGACCAGACAGATTAACTCTTTCCAATAAAATTAAATTCAATATGTAAAACCATACCCATAACAACCAGCGTAATGATGGTGTGACACGAGAAATTTCTTCTGTATCAAGTTCCTCCCAAGATTCTTTCTCAGAAACATAAATGTTCGGTCTCAATAAACCCAAACATCTACGTGCGATTTTGTCGCTCCGAGGACATCCTCTGCGACAACAACTTTAGTTACATCGAGATAATAAGGTGTATATTGTTAAACACTAAATCATGGGTTGCTACCACCATGGGGAGGTGTCAACAAATGACATTAGCGACTCACAATGCAAGTAAAATAATCTGCTAAACTAATTGACTAAAACATTCATTTTTTATCAAACCAAAGGGAAAATCAAGAAAATTTGAACCGTGTAATTTATAAATCACAATATCTTTGTCGCATACAATAAAGAATTTTAATGCTTCAAATCTCATGATTTTGATTCTCCGCATTACAAAAACTCAAAATACTGAGAAAGGAAGAGGCTGTACCCGCATCTTAATACCTCCAATGAACGACATTTTTGCAAAAGTTCGGACATGCCAAATACCGTAACTTCACTGCACCGGCTGCAAAGCATAGTCTCAACAATTTATAAGAACAAGTTAAGACATAAGCATATAAACTAAATAACATAACAAGAAAACTACAATTATGTGAGCAAAATTGTACAAAGATTGCATAAAGGGCTCGGTTGGAAGCTTCAAATGGTACAAAAGTAAACCTACAGGAAAGGTGTAGGCTCGTAATAGTGCTTATAGAGAGTACTATGGCAATTAGTAAAGATTGCAAAGGAATCACTTACTTTGGCCAAACTAGTGAAAAAAGAGCAGAAAATGAAAAAATAAAGGTTTTGTTTCCATACTGATTTTCATTTTTCCTTTTCTACCAACAAAGGCATACTTAAAATCAGGCTTTCTACATGAAAGCGAAAACACACACACACACACGCAAAACATTAAACAAGCTTACTCATAAGCAATCTATAAAATGCAAATTACCACTATCATCTAAACACATGCATTTATCGGTGACTCTCATATTAATACAATTTACAATATTCATAATCCAATGCATTCGCTAAGTTTTTCTAGGAAATAAGAAATATTTCGAAGAAACCATTCATTCTGGTGGTATGGTGCAATTGTGAATTTATTGACTTTTTATACCTTATGTCAACAGCTCGGAGAAATTTACACTCCTCTGCAATTTTTGATAATCCCACATCAGTAACAACCGAACCAGATAAATCAAGGATATCCCATGTGCTGTCGACCAATGCAGCAATGATATTATCGTTCAATAACTTTCTTCTTCTTGCGATGGCCGCTATTGGCTTCTGAAAATCACGAAACATTTGTACATAATCACAACATGGCCTCTTGAACAAAGTTTTAGATTCTATTGTTTTTGTACTATAAACATCACTAAAACTAATAATGTTTGATAAACTATCATAATATATTTTGCTCTTATGCTATTGCTCGGCGCAAGGAATTATCAATGTTGAAATGCATCCTAATGTTAGTTACTATTATCAATAGCAAGTATGGAATGGGATGAATTGTTACGCTGGAACAACTTATTCTTCTATTTATGAATTTTGTTTTTGCTTTAACTTGGTTACAATGGGGGGAATATCGGGCCTATGATACTAATCCACGATGTTGGAGATTTATTTGATCTGTATTCTATAAGGACGCAAATTATCCATGTAGAACTCCCTCCAACACCACTTGAAAATATATTAGATATTGCATATTATCATTCTAGAAATAGTTTTAGAATAGTGAAAGGAAGAATTAGCATAATTTATTGCGTCTAATTTTAAGCCTATAGTGTGGTTAGAAACTAATCATCATCTTTCCCTTAGAAACTTTGATTAGAGATCATAACTTTTAAATATCCTTAGCTTGAATTATACCCACTTGGTATGGGTTACTAGAGTATGAACAAGTCCAAGTAAAATAGCTGCAAATGTTATTCTTAGTTTCAAAGTGTAAGATTAGCTTGGACAGTAAGAAACAATGCAAGAAAATGTTATCATTTACACACTGTTAAATAGAGGCACAGACCTTACTTGGTCAATTCACCATGATTTACATTTGATAAAGGAATGGATTTATTTCAGTTTGTATAGTTCAATGCTTTTCATTCGAGCTCATATCTATAATATCACGTTTACTTTGAGCTTTGATATACATGGCACATTATGAATATTTAGAAACTGAAATGTTTTCCTAAAATAATTACTCGGGAATTAAATGATAAGGGATAGCTAGCCCAACCCCCAAATCTTGGGTTATACTGCAGAAATGTGGGAACATCAGTGAAGAGCCCGAGAATTCATTGATTTCCGATTAAGAAATAAAACTTGTCATTTGAAACTAGCTGGTCATTCATTTTCATTGTTTTCAAAGGATAAAGAAAAGAAAAATCATTACATGGTGAATCGCATTTTACTTGAGGCATTAGCTTATTTGTAATTGCTTTTTAAAATATAAATATTTGCTTCTAATTGTGTTCACAGATTAATGTTTGCACTTGTACACTTGCCAGGCACAGGGCTTTCAGTCTACTCCGTATATACAGTCATCCTTTTATTTATCATCTCAGGAAATTAGGCTGAGAAATAAGATATCCATTCTACAGGGCCATAGTGATTTTTTAGCAGGCTTTTTGCTCTATTAGGTGCTCGGCTTGAGAGCACTAAGTGGATCCATGAATAAATCTTAGTACAATTTTAGCTTTTTAGAATCATAATATATAATTTTTGTCTTATCATATTAGCGTTGTACTTTTGGGATTTAGGGACATGTTTGTGCTCTGAAGTAGCATAATAACCTTTTGTTATGCATGTATGTAAGGTTTGACAGATTTTTTTGGACCTGATAAATCTAAGTGGTGTGATTATACTTCACGTTGTATCTTTTTTACGTATTGTCCCATTATTCACCCTCGGTAAATCTCGGGCGTGACTAGAATAATCTTTGCCTAACAAAGTCCCATGATGGTTTTCACTAACTTACATCATGTTACTGCTAATTGGTCATATTAATAAAATTGGGATTTACATAAATTACAAGACAGAGTACAAAATAATCCAACTCACTAATTTTAAGCCCAGATACAAATTACCAAGTCAAGTTTAATTTCCAACAGAGTAAATACCCTAAGCACCAAAGTAGCCTTAAGACCAAAAATGCTAAGCAACATATATTGTTCTTAAAAAACAAATAGGAAATAATAGTGAGCTTTAATCAGAGGACCCAAAAGAGAAATCAATGAATTTTTTACGGGAGGAAAAAAAAAGAGTGAGAAGGTTAACCTTGATATTAGCAGGAAAATTGGGAAGAATATCACTTAAATCTAGAATAACATCCTCCAAGTGCTTCCCAATTACACCAAGGCATAGATTGAGTAAACTTGGAGGTTTAGGCTTCTCAAGTGTCAAACCTACAACAAAAAATAAGTATCAATAAGTGCCCAAAAAAATAAATAAGTCAGAATTATTACAAATTCAATAAGAATAAGCACGCTGAGCGCAGATATATATATATATATATAGAGAGAGAGAGAGAGAGAGAGGGAGATACGGGAGGAATTGGAGAGGCGGGTGAGTTTGGTTTTGGAAGATTTGGGGTTATTCGAATTTGGAATTGAAGTAAGCTTTTCTGACCATCTTGATAGGGGCTCGGTTTGTTTTCCTTTCTCCATCCAGGGAAGAAAGGGAAAGAGAGGATTTACCAGAACGAACAATCCTCCTCAATCGAGTCTTCTTCTTTCGTCATTTTGGGATGGCTGCGTTTTAATATTGGCAAAATATGATCAAAGTTTTTAATTATTTTCGCCGCGGGGCTTTATTTTTACTATTATTATTTTTTGCGCGTGCTTTCATAACCCCAACCGACTTATGGAAAATTGTTTAAATAATTTTACAAATATATCATATTGAACAAATGGCTTCTATTTAATAATATTTATAAAATATAATTTTTTGAACATTTTTATCATTTGAGGTCTAAAAATTAAAACAAAACACTCTTGTATTTCTCTCTCTACTCGCACGATTTTCTCCCTCCTCCCGCACAACTCTCTCTCCCAATCATCATTTTTTCTCTCTTTCGACGTCTCTGTCGCAGGTCTCCCTCTTACTGATATCTCTTTCTTCCGTATAATCTCTCTCGCACGATGTGTCTCTCTCGCAGTGCAGGTCTCTCTCTATTTGAAATTGGATTTCAATTTTGGAAATATATTTGTGGTAAATAGAGTTTAAATTTTGGACTGTTGTGTTTATTAGCCATTGTAAAAATTTGATTGCTTTATAATCATTTAGTATTTCTGATATCTTTCGTATTTATTTCTTTAACATTTTCTACATGTTTCTTAACCTTCCCTTTCTTAACTTTTTCTAGTATTACTGTGTTAAAGTATTTCTTATTAGCTCGAAAATGTAGTTGTAGTAAATATGGTTGCAATTTTGAAACTGAAATTAAGGGGAAATATAATTATGGTAAATAAAGTTTTAATTTTGGGTTGTGTTTACTATAAAATTGATATTCTTACAATTATTTAGGGTTTTAATTTTGTAATTTTATTTTCTTAACTTGAAAATATATTTATGGTTAGGGTTTGAAATTATTATTTTATGAATAATTTCTTATATTGACTGTTTCTTGATTGTTTATTGGCATTTTCTTGACTATTTTTTAGGTTTTTTGACTATTTATTAGTAGTTTCTTAATTGTTTCTTAGTTTATTGGTTGTTTAGTTTATTGATTATTTTCTTAACAATTTCTTCATTGTTTATTTAGAGTTTCTTTACTATTTCTTAGCTATTTCTTTATTGTTTCTTAAGAGTTTATTCACTAATTTTTAGTTTCTTTACTGTTTCTTTATTATTTCTTAAGAGTTTCTTCATTGTTTCTTAGTTTATTCACTATTTCTTAGTTATTTCTTTACTATTTCTTAGCAATTTCTCAACTCCTTCAATGTTTTTCTTTACTTTTATTAACAGTTTTTCTTAATTGATTCTTAATACTTCTGCATTGTTTTGTTTTCTCTGTGTTATCGGGATGGCCTCAAAGAAGCTGATTATTTCTTCTTCAAATTATTTTCGAGGCAGAGTGTACTGGAAGGGGGTGTTTCACACATTAAGAAGAATTTAGAGGATTTGGGGTTGACATATAGGATACATGGTACACAATTTAGGCATATCTTAAATACATCAAACTTAAGGTTTTTAGGGAATATAGTGCATGGCATTGTGATTATGAAAACTGCTAATCAAACCCCTTATACTATTCACTTCTTAATAATGATAAAAAAAAATGACTTTTAGCATTAAAAACTTTGTTTTAATCACAGGGTTAAATTTTGGAAAGTTGTGATTGGTTCTCACACATTCTGAGAAGGCATTGGCCTAATAAAGTTGAAAACTAAATGAAGTTTTTATTGAAAGAATTATAGGTTGCATTTGATAGTTGTAATGATAGGGAAGATGGATGGAAGCTGGGTCTGTGTTTTTTAATTTGCAATTATTTTTATGGATATGAAAATGCTCATCCATTTGATAAATTACTTTTTAATTTAGTTGAGGATATGGTTACCTTTCTTGCCTATCCCTGGAGTAAGGTTGCATGTAGAGTTACTCTGAAGGGATTAAACAAGTACCCCAGGCATCACCAACAGAGGGTGAATAAGGATTCTAAGAAGCAGGGGTATACCATCTATGAGTATCCTATTACTCTTCAAGTATAGATATATGAAGTGATTACCTCATTTGTGTCTGAATTTGCAACTAAGGTGCAAATACAAAGGCAGAAAGCCTATTTGCCCAAGAATACTGATTTATAGCCCAAACAGTGTTCCAAGTTCAAACGTCATTTAGAAACAAATCAAGTAAGACAATGTAAGCAATAAATATATTATACTGTTATGAATTAATATCTTAACAATATGAATTAATGTAATTTTGGTTTCAAATTTTGTTGCAGGTGCTAAATAAAATCAAGGCAAGTGAGGAAAATGTGACTTTAACACTGGCGAAGGATTGTCATATTCTATAAATAAGTATAAGGTAGTACATGTATTTCGAGATATGAATTACGAGATAATGAAAGAAAATTTATTTGAAAGGATTGGAAATTTTTTGAATTGTTTTAGCTTAAAATTGACTTATTGGCTGTCTATTTTAAATTTAAATAATAATATGAAGTTTATTGGTATGGATGTAGAAGATGATGATTCATTGCAAGCAATGACTACAGTGACTGATGTACATGGGAGGATGTTTGTTGAATTATATATAGAAGTTGAAAAAAAGATTGAAAGATACTTTTTGAGTGCAGTTGAACCTGATTTAGGTTCGTTTGCACAATATTCTCAATTGCTTTCCAAAGATTTTGGCATAGAAGATGTTTGATTTCAACCTAATTCTAACGATTTTCATTTGAATTCCAACTTGTACTGTTCAATGTCTCATGGCGCATCCTTGAGTTATATGGTTCTGTTTGGTTCTCAAGAACCTACAATTATGTCAACTTTAAGTGTAGTATAAAAAATACTAGATCCTGAATATGGTGAAGATGAATAATATTGTAAAGAAGAAAGAAAAAGAAGCAATATATGGAAATGAAGAAAATGAAGTGTGTTTTGAAGAAGAAAATGGAATGAGAAATCAATGAGATGGTTTGCAATAGGATAATGCATACAAAACCACCCCAATTAGTGTTTATGTTCCAATGGCTAGGAGTTTTTACTGCTTGAGGCTTTAGTAAAGTACTATGCTAGGGGTTTGCAAATTTAGGATTAGGAGATACTAGGTGCATGCTGGAACGTGATTACGATTATTGATTTTGATCAACAGGTTATTGACTAACCATTTCCTGTTAGCTATCCTACTTAGGTTCAACCTTTCCAAATGGAGGTTGAACAAAGATGTGGATGTTGTAGACAGAGATAAGATGGACGAGGATGAGGTGGACGGGGATGAAAACGAGGTGGTAGATGAGCTCTTTTGCATGACCCAATTGATCTAGTCGAGCCTGTTTATCATCCAGATCCTATCGAAGCTATACCCATCGAGGTTATACCTCAGCATCAACCATAGATTTTCGTGCCAGCCATATGTTACCCAAGTCACACATCGACATGCCTATCTCTCCAGTTGCAGCTTCAACTTCAGCTTCTTCTATTTCGTCACAGGTAACACCTTACACTTATTACATATTACCTACGATCTAGTTTGATGATAAATTTTTACTTTATCAGTTTTTTAATCTTTTCATTTTTAATGTCGTAGTTGATTGATGATCATTGCCTTGATATACTAGTAGATGATATACTATCCAGTTTTGCACCATTACTTATTACTAAAATTATCATCGTTGCAATAAGAGAAGTCGTTATTTTGCTAGTACTTCAACCGACATTGCCCATACTTATTCTGATATGTCAAACCAATACACAACTGGATGTTCCTCTACCGTAGCCTCCAACGCAAGTGCACAATGCCGAGCCGCCTCGGCGAAGACCAATGAGAAATCCAATACCAGTTCTTTGCTTTACTTAGGAGCAACGTAAACAACAATTATGAGTAGGTTTATTATAGGATCGATACTCAATGGTGTATATGTACTTTTAATCCTAGTTTTGTTGCTATGTATATTTTTTTTTCCTTACGTGTATGCGTAATGCAATTTGTTTTTATATTTGACTCATGTTATTTGTGTGCTGAATTTATTTGAGTATGTTGTTTATGTTGCCAAATAAGTTGTGTAGGTTGATTTTTGTTTGGTTATACAAGATGTAAATGAAATAAGTTTATTTTTTTTTCATGTTCAACAACTTTTTGGCACTAACAATAGCAAAATAGTTGTAATTTAAAAAAAATAAAAAACTTTTACATTTTTCGCTATTGCTAGTAGCAAATAATAGTTGTAATTTAAAAAAATATATATTTTGTCACTAGCAGTGGAGAAATGTATTTTCTTACTTTTTTTTGCCATTATTAGTGGTGAATTAATTTTCAAAATAAATAAATAAATAAAATAATTTGTCATTAACAATGATAAATTGCGTAGATCATTTTTGCTATTTTTTGCTATTAAAAGTGATGAAAAATATTTTTCGCCATCAGTAATGGCAAAACACATCTAATTATACTAAATTAATAATATTTTCCGTTCATGTACCAATTGTGCAATAATGGCAAAAAATCCCTTGTTAATCTGTGTCTTTTTGGTGCAATATTGAAAATAAATAAACAAAAGCTTATTTTCAAAACGATGAGTTATTTTCAGTAAGTCCCCATAGTTTTCAATAAAAAATCTATTTGGTTCCTAGTATTTTG
This sequence comes from Embelia ribes, assembly GCA_001753735.1. Lineage (NCBI taxonomy): Eukaryota > Viridiplantae > Streptophyta > Magnoliopsida > Ericales > Primulaceae > Embelia > Embelia ribes. The sequence goes on from MKEJ01057947.1 coordinate 20,543, forward strand.
ATACACTAAAAACTATGTTTACTCTAGGGATTTATTGTTAGAAAACTATGATGGATAAAAAAATATCATTCTAGCATTTATGAATTTTTGTGAATTTTTTTTTATTTCCATTACATTTTTCATTCAAAATTCCTTGCATCAAACACAACATATGTTTTTCAAATTTCAAAAATTTAATACCTAATTCTCTTACACCCCGAAAGTCATCTTATTCATGTATCAGATCAATTTAAAAATTAGTCTCCTCGAATATTGTGCCAGCTTCTATTATGACCGTGATAGTAATTTTAAAATTTAAAAACATATTATGAAAGGATCAAATATATCACCTTCTAGGAAAGAATCGATATAAGCTAGCAATTGAGGCACACTTCTTTCGTGTGCGGTTCATATTAACAACCAAGATACCATATCATTGAAGAAAAAAAAAATATTAGCAATGAAACAAGCATAAGTTGACCGTCTTGTACAAAGAAAACATGGACAAATCAACAAATGAAAGAATAGTAAGGATGAAATAAAGATTTTCAATCATTGCCTTTTATACGTTTGTGAGACTGAGAAAAAGCTTTGTATCTTAGATTCCATGACAATTAGTGAAGAGAAAAATATGTCATATATGCCACAACATTTTCAGATTAGGTGGAAAAAATATAGGAGGAGTTGGGGTGTGTGGAAATGCGGGAAGTGGATGGTTATGAATAGTGGTATATGTAAATGATTTTTCTATTATGCCCTTGTGATAATCGAACTTTAAGCAGAGTAAAGAAAACATTAACAACTATGATACTATATCATTAAAGAAAAAAAATAATTATTAGTAATGAAACAAACATAAGTTGACCGCCTTGTAGAAAGAAAACATGTACAAATCAACAATTACAAGAATAGTATGGAAGAAATACAAATTTTAAATCATTGCCTTTTATAAGTTTGTGGCAAATTGATACAAAATTATAGAAGGCAATGATTGAAAAAGCTTTGCATCCAAGATTCCATGGCAGTTAGTGGAAATATTTTCAGATTAGGTGGAGAAAATATAGAAGTTGGGGTGTGTGTAAATGTGGGAGGTGGGTGGTAATGGATAGTAGTGTGTGTAAATGATTTTTCTTGAATGCCCTTGTAATAAATGAACTTTAAGTAGAGTAATAGTGTACAAATCTGTAATTTATGGAATAAAAATAGGGTATTTTAGGTACTTAAAAAATTAGGCTTTAACTACAGTATTTACATATGTTAATAGTATAGATTTTAAGAATCTTTTTTTGATTATTTTTTTTTACAAATTATTATTTTCACACCATTCCAACTAACATTAGGTTAGCGAAAACTGACACCATTTGAGTGGTGGACCACAATGATAAGTGATAGGAAGTTTGAGAGTTTAAACGAGGAGCTATAAATTTGAGGATGAAATTAATAGTTAGGTCAAAATTGGAGAAACTTAAAATTTTAGATTTTAGAAAAGAAACTATGAGAAGAACCAAAATATCATTACTCTGAAAACGCGGGACCAAATCCGTCATCATTTGAAAATTTAGGAGTATTCAACAATAGAGTTATTGTTAAAACTAGGGTAAATTACATTTTGCCCCCATGAGGTTTCTGAATATTTCCGAATACCCCATGAAGTATAGGAAATTACACTTTGCCTCCGAATCATAATATAAGTTTGAATTTCATGCCGAAAGGCCATTTTACCCATAATTTTATTGTCTTATTTAATTAATTTTGTAGCTCAAATTTTTGAAAATTAGAGAAACACAAGACTGCATAATTTATTTGTATATGTAATTAAACAATCTATTTTTAAGAAATTAAAAAAATAGAGGATAGATTCTACGAAGGGTTATTTCGGTAATTTTAAGTGTCATGTATGGCTTTAAATCTGATTTTCACTTTTTTGGGGGTAAATTGCAATCAACATTAAACCGCATTGGGGCCAGTGCAATGTCAGAAACCTCAGGGGGTATGCTGAAATTTTGCAGAAACCTCAGGGAGAAAGCGAAGCGAAGCGAACCGCAAATCGCACGGAGAAGCAGGTTTCCAAAATCAGTTTTGAAAAATGGCGAAGGGAATCGCCGCCGGGCAAAATCTACCGGCTGACGTGGCACAGCTCATCGATCAGTTGGAGCGCCACTGCTTGGCTCCCGATGGATCCCTTGTCTCTAAATCCGCCTACTACGATCTCCAACTCGTACGTATATATATATATATATATATACATATCTCACTCCCTCTCATGTATATATATATTGATTTTAGAGACTTATATGATTTATTCATTGGCTATGCAGGCGAGAGAGGAAATGTCTAGGGAGAGGCTGCGGTACTTGGAAGCCATGGTATTTTTATAAGAATATAAAATTTCTATAGACATTTGTAATTGAGTGTGGTCTAATGGTTATGCACATCAATTTGCCATGATAAATTTGTGATTCGGTGATGTTGGTGATTTCGCTAGGATGCTCCCACCAGTCACTCTATTGGTGAATCAATCCTAAATTTTTGGGGGTAAAAATTTTCTTCATAGGCGAGTTCTATCTTAAATTTAAGTTTTAAATTTAGAGAATGCTCATGTTGGTGATTGTAATATTGTTCAATCCCTTATGAAATAGGCCTCGAACCAGGGACCATTGTTCATCCCAATAATATTTTCGAGTTTACGGGGTCAGGTGTGGGTATTCTCTCTATTCTAGATAGCCTTTATTTAGGTTTTTAGCTATGGGGATTAAAATTTAGGGGATGAGAACGAATATATCGGTGTGAATGCATTTATTATTACTCCTATTTTTATTTTGTGTTTTTGATTTATAGGCAGTTTACTCTGAGGCGATAGCAATGGTTGAGGAGTATCAGCAGGCTGCTTCAGCGGCTAACCTCGGGGGTTTGCGTGACGCCCAAGGCCTGTACCCACAACTAGGCCTTAAGAGCTCTCCTCAGGTTAAGATTGTTCATATTTTAATTAAATTGTAATCTTGCTGTGAAGTTGGCATTATTTCGTTTAATTTTATCAGGATTCTGATAAGAACATTTTGTTTTAGTAGCATCAGCTTATCGTATATAAAGTTATTTAAAAAAAAAAATAAAAATTGGCCTAAAATTTTGATTAACTTGTTTTAAAATATGTATTACATGAGAGCTGATTCGAGGGTGTTGCATTTTCTGTCTATGTATTCGTAGGGAAGGTGTACGCATACGCAAGGGAAAGCATTGGTAGTGCTGGCTTTACCAAATTAAAACTAGTTTTAGGTAAATAAGGATTATGGTTTGGGTTATGGAAAACCTTGTTCTTGCTTTCCAAGATAGAGGATTTATAATTCTTAGCCATTCCGTTTGTTTTTCGGCGTTGTTGGTTATTTGTTTTGAACTGTTTTGGTTGTAGGGGGAAAGTGAAACTTATTGAAGTGTAGTATACAAAGTATGGTGTATCCAAGGAAGCAAGGACTAGATTAGAAAAGTTTTGGACAGAGCAATATGGTGTTCTTACAAAAATGTGCTTTAAGATAACACATCAAAGTATGAGTTTGCCAAGAGTATTTTTAGAAATACATTATACATAGTAAATGTTAGGAATGAAGTTACATTTGGCAACTTTTACAAGGCTTAATTTTGGAGCATGTCGCTACAATGTCCTTGTTCAGCTCCACATACCGTGATAGGTCATCATGTTGGTACAAAGACTTGCACTAAATGACAGACTTTTATCATCTTTTTTATTGCGGTAACAATGTTGGTATAGGAAGTGCATTGGCTCAATGGACTGTACAAAATTTGAATTATATTGGTATCACGACATATGGTCTCTGGGAGAATCTGTTTCTCTGTCTTATATGAATGGCGTTGCTTTTAGTTAAGGCTTAAGCTTGTTATGCATATATTTAATGATATTATCTAAGAAGATAAGGGTGATCCAAAATGTACAATGCTCATATTGAAAAGAAAATAAACAATGTAGATGAATTGTAATAAAGAAATCTATTTGCAGGTTTACGAAGCTCTTGAGCACCGCCTGGTTGTTGCCGAAGCTGCTCAAAAGTTGAGGCTGCCTTTGATCTCAAAAGATGGTGAGATTCACGAAGAAGAAATCGAGAAATGGAGTGTAATGTCTAGAAGCTCCCTTGATAGCACAAGTACCAATGCTACAATTAGCTCAAGCTCAATTTCAACAAACTACACAACTGTGACTGGCATTAGCTCTGGTGTTGGTGCAAATAATGCACTTTCCAGCAACACTTCCGATGCAGCTGAACCTGGTGTTGGGGGTGTTCCTAATAGATATCTTGGGATAACACCCTCTTATCTATGGCAAATTCAACTCCAAGAAGCACCATTATCCATAGTACGTTAATGACCTTGTATTGGGATAAGCCATCATAAAATTGAATTCTTCTTCACCCTATTACAAGAGTACACCCATAATAATGCCATGAACGAGAACATATATTCTCTTTCCTTTGAATTGTAGGACATGGGTGAGTACCAGATACCAATTCTTCGTGAAATAGAGGGCCGTTTGAAGTCTAAATGTGATAAATTAACTAATGCCTTTGTCATGGATGACGTTGGTCAGTGTCTCTCCCTCTCTCCCCTCTCCTTTCGCCCTCTCAAAACCTCAAGATTTTCTTATGCTTTAGTATTGCATCACATAAATATTCTTACGATGTTTACATGGCATCTAATTATTATAGTTGATCCATGTTTAGTTTCTCCTAAAATTGATATTGGTTGTGTTTAAAGCCCTAACTTGAATTTCTATAAATTAAGGCCAAACACACACACACCTCCATTGCAACTTGTGGGTCATGGATTCGTCCCGTTGAAATCAATATCTCTTGACAAAAGGATAAGGTTACATATATCAAACTCTCTCAGATTCGCAATGCAGGAATTTTATGCATTAGACTATTCATATATATTTATTTTTGTCCTAAGCTTGAAAATGCGGAGTCTTCTTAATATTTTACATTGTTGGTATTTTCAATGGAACCTTAAATAGTTGAGAAATTATATGAATTATAGATTACATGCTTTTTTAATGGATTCACAGTGGTACTCTATTCCTGGTTGTACAAACTAGGATTGTATATTTTTTCTACTTTAATGCATGTTATTGTAGGTGTTGTTCATGTTCTATTTTTTTGGTGCTTGGAAATAGTTGTCCGATGGTTAGATGATCGGCTTGGTTTATTTACATTCCTCACCAAAATTAACCTATATCACATTTTTAACGTTCCACATTGTTCCTGGCAGTAAGGGAAAGGACCCATTGGCACGATTTTTAAGTGCTTGGTTCAGAATGGATCATTTATAAACCAAACCGAGCGTGAATGCTTAAATAGAATTTGTTAAATATACCAGCCAAGTTGGGATAATTCTTGGCTATGTTTTTTAAGGGTTCGAGATTGTTGGATAAATTTTAAGATGAACTTTACATTATAAGGATTTTATTTATATGCTCAAGTACATATTGGTCATGTGAATGTTTGACATATATACTAGTAAGTTGTTGTTGGACAATGTTTTTGCGATAAATTCATGTTAGTGTTTGTTATTGG
>MKEJ01057949.1:0-10084 GCA_001753735.1 Embelia ribes
TTTTCTAATATTTTGATTAAAAAGGATAGAAACTTCACTTGAATGTACTTAGTTTTTTGAAGTCTGGAAAAAATAGTTTTTTTATTTTTAACTTCAAATAAGCAATCTAAAATTTTATCATTTTCTTAGAAAATTTTACCCACAGTTTAAAATAAATTTGTTATAACTTTTGTCGTATAGTAACATGTTTTTCTGCACAAACTGCTTGGTAATATTTTGAAGATAGTAGATTTATATGCAAGAAATTTAAAGAGTCAATAATTAGATTTTCGTTTATGGTTGTCATTATTTTTTTAGCTATAGTTGATGAGTATTCTCATTTTACTTTGTGAATTTCAAGAAATAAAAGTTTGAGGTTTTTTCTCTACTTAAATGTTTTTTTGTTATGGCCAAAACTCAACATAATGGTATTATTAGGCATATTAGAAATGATAATGGTCAAGAATTTTGATATTCTGAAACTCAAAAACTTTTTCATGATCATGGCATTTTGTTCGAATTTACCTGTGTGGACACCCCACAACAAAATGGGATTGCGGAACATAAGCATCAACATTCTTAATGTGGCTCAATATTTTCGATTCCATACTAATTTACCCTTTTCGTTTTGGGGTGAATGTGTTCTTACTGCTGTACATCTTATAAATCACACACCATCTAATAACTTAAAAGGTGAAACGCCATATCATCATTTTCTTAAAATTGAGCCTAATTATGACCACTTACAAGTACTTGGGTGCTTATGCTACGCCCAAACACTTCGAGTTGGGAGGGATAAATTCCAACCTCGCGCAATTAAATGCGTATTTGTTGGTTATCCATCCATCCATAAAGCGCATTTGGTATATGATCTTGATAATAACAAATTCATTATTTCATGTGACGTAAATTTGCATGAAAATATTTTCCCTTTTCGTGAACTTTCTAGCACAACAAGCATATTTGGAGTTGATGTTTTTCAAAATTCAAACAGTGGCCTATATACCCCCCTTAAGCTTTTCCGACCAACCCCATTGCCAAACTAAGACCGGTCTGGTCCAAACCCATAGCTAGACCAAGTTCAGTCCAACCCAACCGCTCTACCATAGCCTTGTCCAGCCTCAGCTAGCCTTATACCGTCCAACCTAACTTTACCTTGCCCCTCACTCGTTGGCCTATCTCCTATCAGCCCAACTTCTCCAGCCCACCAACTGGCTCTTATTCAGCCCCTACTCGACCCATCCACCTGAGTCATACCAGGCCCACCTAGCCAAAGCATACCGACCTACCTACCCGGTCCCTATACGGCCCATCAGTCCCTGCCATTGACCCAGTCCATGAGTTATCGCCCATTAGCTTGACCCATAGGTCACTGTTTGCTGACCCGGTTAACCCCAACCCTCGGTTTCCCCTGTACTATTACCCAAACCTTGTCGTACTATGAAACGTCCCAGTCATCTTTCTTATTTTGACTATCCTAACCCTGCTACTGACCCGAGTTCCTTCACTGCAGTCCGAGTTATGGCCGCCAATACGGTATACCCTATTTCTACTTTTTTGTCTTATTCTCATTTTTTCCCTCATCACTTTGCTTTTATTTTAGTAGTTAAAATATTTTTGACTCTACGACCTTGTTCACTGCTGTGCGACATTTATATTGGCGTGATGTTATGTCGTTTGAACTACAAGCCTTCGAGACTAACCAGACATAGACTTTGGAACCCTTGCCTCCGGGCAAGAAACCGATTGGTTGCAAATGGGTCTTTAAGACCAAGGTACATACTGATGGATCCGTAGAGTGCCATAAGGCGCGACTTGTGGCCAAGGGGTACACCTAGATCTAGGGATTGGATTTCACTGATACCTTTGCCCCTATGGCCAAACTGGTCACCGTCCGATGTTTACTATCTGTTACGGCTATCCGCAACTGGGAATTGCACCAATTAGATGTGCACAATGTCTTTTTACATGGGGACCTTGATGAGGAGATTTATATGACATAACCCCTGGGTTATTTAGATTAGGGGGAGACTTAGGTTTGCCATTTGTGCAAACCGCTTTATGGCCTCAAGCAGGCCTCACGCATTTGGCAAGCAAATTTGTCTTATGTTCTGTTGGATGCAGGTTATTGTCAGTTTGCTTCGGATCATTTTCTTTTTACGTGAGCTGTTAGTAGTTCTTTTGCTGCAGTTCTGGTTTGTGTTGATAATATTTTAGTGGTAAGCAATGATTCAGACAAAATTCGGGTTGTCAAACAGTTTTTGGCTGATTATTTTCATATTAAGGACTCACAGATCCGTAAATACTTTTTGGGTTTAGAGATTGCACACACTCCTTGTGGCATATTCCTCTATCAACGAAAGTATAGTCTTGACATCCTTATTGATTTTGGTCGTTCGAGTTCCAGTTTTCGTGTGGAGTATAATCTTTGTTTTCAACATGATGATGGTTCTTACTTAGCAGACATTGATGTCTATCGTCGTCTCATTGGTCGCCTGATTTACCTCGCCATCTCTTGCCTCAACATTGCCTTTGCAGTGAACTGCCTTACCCAGTTCATGACGACCCCGATAGATGTATACTTGCAGGGCGTTTATCGTTTTCTTAGCTATATTAAGGGCTTTTCCGGCCATGGTCTTTTCTTTCATGCAATGGGTGCTCTTCACCTAACCGCTTATACTAATTCTGATTGGACTAGTTGTCCGACCACCTGCCGATCGACTACTGGTTTCTTCATCATCTTGGGGTCTAGCCCTGTCTCTTGGCGTTCCAATAAACATGACATTGTTTTTTGATATTCTGTCGAGGCCAACTATCGTGCCACGACCACTACTACTTGTGAGTTTGTTTGGTTGACTGCATTACTTCATGATCTTGGTGTTTGTACTGTTCGACCGATTCCCCTTTATTGTGATAATCAGTCTACCTTACATATTGCTCGAAACCCATTTTTTCATGAACGTAAAAAGCATATTGAAATCGACTGTCATTTAGTTCGTGACAAACTGCGTTCCAAACTTATCACTCCTACCTACACTCCTACTCGGTCTCAACTTGCAGACATGTTCACTAAGCCTCTTGGTTATGACTTCCAAACCACCTTTGAGCACAAGTTGGACATTACAAATCTTCATGCTCCAACTTGAGAGGGGTGTTGGATTTATTATATTGTTGTACCACTATAGTTATTTATATTTGCTTTGTAGTCCCTATCATGTACATATATATTGTTCTCTTCATCATTAATAAAATTTGGGCCGTATTATTATGAAATTTGTCATGATTAGACATATCAAAATTACTGAGTATTTTTGATAAATTACATGTGTATTTGATAAGACATCTTAAAATTACAAGTATTTTTTCTAGAGTTTGGTATCAATTCAGAAATCAAAAGTTTTTTTCTAAATATGCATATGTATTTGTATTAAACAACTATTATTTGGTACTTAATACTTGCTCGGTTACAACTTTTAATCTCAAAGTTTTTCTTCTTTTTTTGTCAAAAATCGGTTTGTATTTAGTTGCCCGATTTTAAGTTATTTTTTGAAAATTATTTTGGCATAATAAAACTGAAAGTTCCAAACTTTATGTATCAAACTTTTTTCTTGAACAAAAAAAAAAATATAGTTTTTCCCCCCTTTAAATAGATGTCACCAAACCAACCTTTACGAAGCAGTATCAAAACTACAGAGTCAAATTGGTAGTTCTAGAAACTAGTGGGACTAGTATCGCAATTACCCCATCAATAAAGCCCTAAAATCAGACCTCCACTCAACCCTCAGCTCTCTCTCTCAATCTCTCTGAATCTCTCCAGAGACAGCAGACCCTGCAACAATGGTTTGCATACGCAGAGCAACAATGGACGACCTCATTGCTATGCAAGCCTGCAACCTCCTCTGCCTTCCTGAGAACTACCAGATGAAGTACTACCTCTACCACATCCTCTCCTGGCCGCAGCTCCTCTACGTAGCCGAGGATTACGGCGGCAAAATCGTCGGCTACGTCTTAGCCAAGATGGAGGAGGACACGTCACCCCCTGCCGAGTGCCACGGCCACATCACCTCCCTCGCTGTCCTCCGGACCCACCGCAAGCTCGGCCTCGCCACGAAGCTCATGACCGCCGCGCAGAATGCGATGGGGGAGGTGTTTGGGGCTGAGTACGTGAGTCTGCACGTGAGGAGGAGTAACCGGGCTGCGTTTAATTTGTATAGGGAGACGCTCGGGTACGAGATTCATGATGTGGAGGCGAAGTATTATGCGGATGGGGAGGATGCGTATGATATGAGAAAGGTGTTGAAGGGGAAGGCGCATCACGGACATGGGCACGGGCATCATCATCACCACGGGGGCGGGTGCTGCTCCGGGCACAATGCCGCTGGCTGATTGGTGAGTGAGAGAGAGGTATAACGAATGTGAGAAGATTATAGAACTGTGTCTGGCTTAATCTGTTTGTGTTATGATGCTATTCTTTAGTGTTTTTATGATTGATGGTATTATGGTTTTTTGCTATTCTACTGCTTCTCAATTGAGATGGGGAGACATTGAGGGACTATGCATTGGGTTATGTTTGATTAAGCTGTTTGTGTTATTTAATAATGATGCTAGAATGTAGTTTTATGTGTTAAATCTCTGAAGTGTACTCGGAATTTCTACAATTCCACTGTCGGTTTTGTGCTCTGATTTTATGTGTCTCTTATATGGCCCCTTGCTCTAGATGGAACTAGCTTTAGTCTTTTTGGTCAATACTAACACGTGGATTGGTAGCTTTGAATTCATGGTATATTTTGTCATTCATGGGCACCGGCACAGGCATCGATACCACCACGGGGGCGGTGCTGCTTCACCCACCACGCAGCTGCCTGTTGATTGGTGAGATAAAGGGTGAGATGCGTATAAGGAGTATGAGATTATTTGGTTTTATGGAACTTTGGTTGGTCTAAATGTTTGTGTCATTGTGCAATTGTGTTTGGTGACCGTTTTTCAATTAGGTTGGCTAAAGATGGGGGTTTGGGGGAACTCTTCATTTGGGTTTTGTTTGATTAAGCAGTTTCTGTTATTTAGTGATGCATTTTTGTACTTTAATGTGTTAAATTTATAATGGGCACTTTTGTCTTTTTAATTTCATTGTATGTAATTTGTCCTTTTCTATTGGAGTGCAATTCTATAGTCTTGTTATGACTTATGGTGTTATTGGTTTTGCAATTCTACTGTTGGTTGGCTGCTGGATTGGGTTGAAGAAATGTGGATTTTGGGGAAATATGCATTCTGGGTATGTTTGATTAAGCTGTTTATGTTATTTAATGCAGTTATGTAATATAATGGGTTAGATGGGTAATGGGTTCAACTGATTTCTGAAATTCCATTGTTGGTTTTGTGCCTTTTTCTATTGGAGTGCCTTTTTCTATCAGATGCGGAGGATGTGTATGGCATGAGGAAGGTGTTGATCATTATCACCATGGGGGGCAGGTGTTACTCTACCACAGTGCAACCGCCTAAAGATTAAAGATTGAGTTTGGGGGTTGCCTATGCTATTTTGGTTTGTCTGATTGAGTTATCTTGTTTATGCTTTATTGCAATTCGTTAGTCTAATTAATATGTTCATGACTGAAGACCGCAGTATTAGCTTTTGCAATTATAATTATTGGTTATTTTTGCCTTTTGCGATTGAGTTGAGGATAAATTTCCCTTCTGTTGAATAATAACACGGTAAAGGGGTAAAGATGACGAAAAATTGGAGTTTTGGGCATGTTCAATTAAGTTGTTTGTGTTTATTATAATGTGATTCTTTAGATCAATTATGTAGTGCAAGTATTATGTGAATGGGAGGTTGCATATGATGCGAGGAAGATGTTGTAGGGGAATAGGCATAGGCATAGGCATAGGCATTGGCATTGGCATTGGCGATATGCATTAGCATTAGTGATGGCGTAGGCATTGGCATTGGTGATGTGCATTGATATTGGCATTGGAAATGTACGTATGGCGATGATGATAGCATGGGACAACGATAGAGCGACAACGATGTTGATGGCATTACACGGTGATGTATTTTATAGTATATACATGCTGAGAGAATGCATTATGGGGATTGTACACCCCTTATGCCTAGAGCATGTACGTTGTACATGTAGTACTTGCTTTTGTGTCATAGACATCTATTACCTAGCTTTTTATTTGAAGTTAAGTTATATATTTACATGTGCATTTGTGGCATGTACATATATTTAAAGTAATTTTTGTAGCGTTATTTACAATTTGAATTGTATATTTTTGTTGCACTTGCATTTGGACTTATGTGGTTTTGTAGGGGTGGTGGAGCCGAGTGCAGATCATGTTGATATAGCATGCATCTATAGTTGAGGATATTAGTAGCTGCATTTGGCATAGTTTTGTAGTAGATGCATGTTGTATTTGAGGCTAGGGATGATGTATATTTCTTTATTTCATTTGGACGAGCTTTTAGCTTGGTAAGTTGTATTATAAATGGGCACTATGATATGTATTCATCATGTAGATCACTGCGGACATTTATCCATATTATGTATATATTATTGGTTGAGATTGTTGTTGTTGTTAGGGTTTAGTTTGGTAGTTATTATTATTTTTCTTTCATTTATCTTATGTCTTCGGATCATGGATTTCGGGATGCGACAGATTGCTATATATATGTATATGAAAGTGTTTGTTAACACTTAAATAATTATGTTTTTGTTCAGTTGGATCGATCGAAACCACTGGAATCTAACTTCCACTTGAGCCCCCGTCTTGGAGCAAAAACTTCCAAAAACATTCGTAAATACTATTAGGCACATATAAGAGTATTTTGCAACTTTAGGGATAGCATGTGAATCTAGAATCATTTATGCTAGCCTTATATTTGATTAAAAATTGGATTTGTAGTTAAAACTTGAGTTGTCCTTAGTATTCGACTTAATCAGTCTACTGATATGAGGAAACAATTGACTGATCAATCTGTAGACTAATGTTAGGAATAAGTCGACATTGAATTACGTGTTCATATTTTTTAGTATTAACCACTTCTCAAAAGCAAGAATCAACATATCTAGATGACATCATGCCACCTCAATATAGTGTGCGAAAGGAAGCAAGGCTTAAACTTGAAAATTGTGACGTCATACTAAGTATGGGTAGTAGACCCTATGGAAGTATTGAATATTAGTATGTTTTTGGTTTGTGAATTATGTGTTTCATATTTCCCTTGGATATGGGGAAATATGTTGAAGTGAATTGGCATGCCTTGTATATGTTTGAGACATAAGAAATTGTATGAAGAAATGTGGAAGAAATTATGCTCTCTGATAAGTCTGAGAATTAAGGAATTTGATAAATGAGATTTGATTGAGAATGATGTGTGAAAAATTTGTGTGAAAGTTGTAATATTGGTTGGGAAATATAGTTTGTGTGTGGCCATAATCCATGTAATTGTAAATGTAGGCCTTGGTAGGCCTCCGAGATTTTTATGAATTCAAGTATTGACAGGTTTTTTTGAGAAACTTTGAGACTAAAATTATGGATTATAGTTCTTGTTAGAGGGTCTAAAGCCTGGTCCCCCTCAGTATTTGAGATTTCGGTAGGGTTACATAAGTAACTCAGAGTGTGGATAGACATCCACCTAAATCTTTATGCATAAAGTCTCTGGGTATTGGCTTCTTGAGTTTTCTTATGTTTTCCAATACAATATTACCCGCGGGATAAGAATTTGCATAATTATATGATATGGTAATTTGAGAAATTGGTTGGGCTATATGTGGTGGTATTTAGAGTACCTTGCCTGGCTAATTATGGATGTTGATTTGGTTGTGATATCCTGGATGGCTATTACATGTATTAGTTATCATTTTGAATACTATTCATAAACTAATCATGTTTGCATTTTGTTTATCAATTGGCAGATTAAGGATGATCGATCCCTAAAACAGACACATGATAGACTACCTAACAAGTATATCGGGGACAATCGTAGTCTTCTCGGTAAGAGCGAGTATCAAATCTTAGAGAACTCGAGAATCTTAATTTAGTCCACTAATTTTTTAACCTTTATCAAATTCTACCCAATTAACAATTATTTAAATTAACCTACTCCAAAGAATTGAGTTTTTTTGAATGGTTTAAAGAATACAGAAAATAAAGAAAGTAAATACTTTAAACTTTTACCAATAAAATAAAATTTTTCCCTTTTATTAGTGAATCCAGTAGTAAAGCCAATTCGAAAGATGCTTTTAAACTTGTGGTAAAGCTAACTCGTTAGCTTCTTTTCCAGTTCGTCTGGTGATATCAAAAGGTCCAATATAGCAAGGAGATAACTTATTACTTCTTCGAAATCTTGAAATGCCTTTATGAAGGGATATTCAAGAGTTCACGATCCCTTTCTTCAAAGGTCAGAGGTCTATGCCTCTTATTGGCATAACTCTTTTGTTGACTTTGAGCTGTTTCAAGCCATTGCCTTATCAACTTAATTTGTTGTTTGGTTTCTTGAAATTAGCTCGACGTAATGTCTATTCCCCCAGCATCTGTCTAATATATTGGTGACCTATATGGACTTCCGTACAGTGCTTTGAATGGTGCCATGCCTATGCTTGATTGGTAACTATTATTATAAGCAAACTCCACTAGCGGCAAAAACGTCTCCCAACTTCGACAAAAGTCCAAGACACAAGCTCTTAACATGCTTTATAAAATTTTATCATTCTCTTAGATTGACTATCCATCTGAGGGTGAAATTCCGGACTCATTAAGTCCCAGTTCCCAATATTTTCAGTAGACTCTGCTAAAATTTTGATGTAAATCGTTTGTCTCAATCAGGCATAATTAAGAAAGGTGCTCTATGTAACCTTACTATGGTGTCAATGTACAATTGACTCAAGCAATCTATCTAATCCGTACTTAGTATCAGTAAGAAATGTGCAAATATGGTCAACTGATCTACAATTACCCAGACAGCATTGTGCCCTCTCGGTGTTTTTAGAAGACCCATAACAAAATCCATTGATATGTCATCCCATTTCCATTGTGGTATTGGGAGTGGTTCTAATAACCGTCCAGGTCTATGATGTTCGCCTTTAACCTGTTGATAAATTAGGCAATTACTTACAAACGTAGCAACATCCCATTTCATGTCCATCCACCAATACTATCTTTTCAAGTCTTGGTACATCTTAGCCCCGCTAGGAAGCACCGCAAACCTTGAATAATGAAACTCTTTCATAGTGTCATGTTGAATATTACTCGGAACGTACAACTGATCCTTATATCTTAGTTTACTATGTTTACCAATTGAGCAATTTTCTATAACTTTACCGTTGAACAATCTCTTCTTATAATCCATGCATATAGTATCGCCTTGTTGTGCCTTTGCAATTTGTTGATATAACTTTGGTAATATTCCCAAAGAATATAAAGTAGGCCTATTATTTTCTCCTTTCCTAATAAACATGTTAAACTTATTAATGTAATTTAACATTTCCCACTCATAAATTGCCACACTTGCAAGAGTGACATGGGATTTTTGACTAAGTGCATCTCCTACCACATTTGCCTTGCCAGGGTGGTACTTGAGTGTGAATTCATAATCTTCCATGTATTCCACCCACTGTCTCTGTCATTGGTTTAGATCTCTTTGTATGAATACATATTTTAAACTCTTATGGTCAAAAAATACCTCAAACATTTCACCATACAGATAATGACTCCAAGACTTAAGTGCAAAAACTACTGCTGCCAATTCCAGATCATGCGTCGGGTAATTCTTTTCATGTTTCTTTAACTGTCGAGAAACATAAGCAACAACCTTACTCAATTGCATGAGAACACCTTCTAGCCCTTCCTTTGAGGTATCATAATAGATAATATAACCTTTACCTTGTTCGGGAATAATAAGTACAAGAGCAGTAGTTAATATCCTCTTCAACTCTTGGAAAGCTTACTCGCAAATATCATCCCATTCCAAATCTACTTCTTTACTTGTTAGACATGTCATTAGTTCATATATTTTGGATAAGTCTTGCACAAAGTGATGATAGTATCCAGCCAAGCCAAGAAAACTTTATATCTCATAATTATTCTTCGGTCGCTCCCACATGGA
>MKEJ01057964.1:0-10927 GCA_001753735.1 Embelia ribes
ATATTTTTGTAAAAAAAAAAAAAATGAAAAAATTGACTCCCTCCCTCCCTTGCAACTAGGTTATGTCTTAGTGTATAAATTGATGGATTTTTGTTCAATGTTTGTTCACAATATTTAGAGAAAATAGAGAAAATATGTTGAAACGGTTCTAACCGAACCGAACCAAATTTGGTTTTATTCAGTTTGGTTTTTTAACTACACCGGTTTGGTCCGGTTCTATTAAACAATAGATCGATTTATTTGATTTGGTTTAAATTGGTTCAATTTTGAACCGAATTGAACCGGTTGCTCACCCCTAATAATTTGTAAATAAGTATTTATTTATTTATTTATTTATTATGTTTGTTCTGGTGTATTATAAATACTGGAAGATGCGCATACGCTATGCTCGTAAATTTTATGAAAATGACCTAACGCGTTACGTAAAGTAAAATGGCCTAACGCACTAAATGAACCAATTGAACTGACCGATGCGGTCTGATTCTGATAACACTAATTCAAATTTCAACTTTTTATTTTATCAAACCAAACCACAAAACCATACTGGTTTAAAGCCTAAAACCGACTAGTTCCTAGGGGTTTAAGCAGTTCAATAATCAATTTAATTACAATATGGTACGACATTGGAACCAAATCGGACTACCAATTGGTTCCCGATTGTACTGGTTTGAACTGGCTGATTATAGCTACTACTATTTATTTTACCAAACTTACAAAAAAAAATAATAAAATAATATTGGAAGGACATTTGTCAGGACACTTGTCAAGTGCTTGATAAGTATCCCCGTACCAAAGATCTACAACGGGTAAAGAGTGCCTAACACTATTTAAAAATGTGTAAGGGTGAGGAAGAGTTTTTCAGCCACAAGAATATAATTTTTTGAATGAAATTACAAAATTGTTCCCGGAATTTTTTATTACAAAATTTTATTTTGTGGCTAAAAATCTGCCTCACCCTTGCACGAGTTAGAAGCCCATCTTCCTCTATTGGCTGGGAGAACTGCCTTCATTTGCTTCAATCGATCCTCTTGCAAATGAGTGTACTTTGCTTGAACTTTCTTAAACTTCTAATTGAAATTTATGCAGTTGACTGAAAAGGATGTATATCTTTCGTACCTTCCTTTGGCACATATATTTGATCGAGTGATAGAAGAGTGTTTTATCAGTCATGGAGCTTCACTTGGATTTTGGAGAGGGGTAAGATTGCTAACTTAACTTCTTTTTTATTGCATTTGGGAACTTCATATTTTGATTTCATTTGTCATGCTATTATCACCATATCTCATAGATTAATAGCGCGCAATGGTGATTTTATACCTTCATGTTCTATGCTACTTAAATTTTTCTATGGATTTATTGTCTATGCTGAATACTTTGTTACCCCACCATAAGTGGACAATATTGACAATCAATCCTTGATTCCTGTAGATTGCAAATCTCTACGTTCAAACATAAGATTATACTTTAACATTACAGCTCAATGTGAGAATAGTGTTTCTTCTTTTGATAGGATGTGAAGTTGTTGGTTGAGGACATAAGTGAGCTGAAGCCTACAGTGTTTTGTGCCGTTCCTCGCGTATTGGACAGAATTTATGCAGGTATTTATACTACCCAATGGCATCCATATTAATGTTGTATAACTGAAGATGATCAGATGTTCAATAGTTCATATCCTCTCTTGTAACGCTGTAAAATATTCTTTATCCAGAATTTTGTGAAACAGAAGTCAATTTTTGTTTCAAAGCTTTTTCCAACTTTAATTTAATATTTACTGATGGAAACTAACAGCTAGAAATTTCTTAACAATTTTTATTTATTAAGCCCTGTTGTAAATGCATTGCAGCTTGTTCTGAAAATGTAATTTGCACTTTTCTGATGGAACCTATCTTCTCCGCTTCACCTCAGTTTTTATTGTGTTCTTCAGGCCTGCAACAGAAGATTTCTGCTGGCGGTTTCTTAAAAAACACATTGTTCAAGTTTGCTTACGCCTAGTAAGTGCTTATACAGCTATGTTTGGGGCAAGGATTTTCCTAATGGAAGAGGAATCTATTCTTCTTATAAGAAGGATATATTCCTCTTCCATTTCTTTTATATAAATCCATATCCCGAACATTCAATAGGTTTGGTTTTGTGTGCAAAGGTCCAAGGCATCTTGTTCTCATTCTTTCTTGTCTCTATCGTGAAATTGATGCAGCAAGCATCGTAACTTAAAGAATGGGAAAACTTATTTAGAAGCAGCTCCACTCTGCGACAAAATTGTTTTCAGTAAGGTGATGTTCGTGTTTCCTCCCATATACTAGATCTATAATACCAAACTTGACAATTTCACTCTACTGAACTTACTTTTTCACCATTGTCAGGTTAAGGATGGACTTGGGGGAAAAGTACGTCTTATTTTATCTGGAGCAGCACCGCTTGCGACCCACGTAGAAGAATATCTACGAGTTGTTTCATGTTGTCATGTTCTTCAAGGATATGGTACTCTCTTCTCTTTCTGGCAAGCGTCGGAAGGACTCGACACGTGAATATGATTTAATACTCAGTATTTTTATTTCTTAAAATTTCCCTTGTTGAGCGGTGCTTGAAAAGTATCAAGAACATAATTTTAAATATTTTTAGAGCGCAAATCTATTTCTCAGCAGGGGAAAATTTTTAAAAAATAATGATATTAAATTTTATTCATGTTCCGGGATCCAGAGTGTGATGGTTTTTGCTGCACCAATTTGTTAAGACCTACCATCAAACTTTTTTCTCCTTTAAAAAGTGAGCGTCCGTATGCAATTTGCTCTCAAAGGTTGACATAGATCCAATGATAAAGTAGAAGCATCCATCTCTTTCGTAGTTAAACTTTTTGTTTAGTTCTAAATGTATGAAAGCATGCTTATTTAGCAGAATTTTGATGATGTTGACAATGGTTATTTGGATATAACAATATACATTTAAGTTTTTTATTTATTTGCTCTTGTTTCTGATTATATTTAATTTCCTGGACTATAGGTCTAACAGAAACCTGCGCGGGATCTTTTGTATCACTGCCCAATGAGTTTGATATGCTTGGTACAGTGGGACCTCCAATACCCAATATTGATGTCTGCCTGGAATCTGTTCCCGAAATGGGATATGATGCCCTATCAAGCACACCACGTGGAGAAATATGTGTAAAGGGCGAGACTTTGTTCTCTGGATACTACAAGCGTGAAGATCTCACCAAGGAGGTCCTTGTTGATGGATGGTTTCACACAGGTTACTTCCTATTTCTTTCTTCTTTTTTCACCCTTGTCGAAGTTCACATTATGTATTTGTTCTTAGAATTTTGATTTAAAAAATCAGTATCCTGCTTGGAAAACTGCTTTCTAACAATTTTGCATTAGGGGATGTTGGCGAGTGGCAACCAAATGGGAGCATGAGGATTATTGACCGAAAGAAGAACATTTTCAAGCTCTCGCAGGGTGAATATGTAGCTGTTGAAAACTTGGAAAATATTTATGGTCTCGTTCCTGGTATAGAATCGGTATATTTCTTAAATGCCTTACTTAAGATATAGAATCGGTATATTTCTTGAATGCCTTAACTCTTAAGTAAACTAGAGCCGACACCTCCACTGCCAAATTGATGTAATTCATTTAAACTTCATTGTGCTTTGAATTGTTAAGAACTTAAGATTCAAAAGCGTAGTAGAAGTCTTATGTTTGATCACTTGTGTCCACCGATTTCAGATATGGGTATATGGGAACAGCTTTGAATCTTTCCTCATTGCTGTTGTTAACCCAAGAAAGGAATCACTTGAGCGCTGGGCCTCAGAAAATGGTGTCGCTGGGGATTTCAATTCTCTGTGTGAGAATCCCTTGGCAAAGGAATACATACTTGGAGAGCTTTCCAAAATTGGAAAAGAAAAGAAGGTTTGTCTTTTTTTTTTTTTTCGTTTCTTCCAAGTTATTTTCTCATTGCTCTGAACACTCCATTTGATGCGAGGGTTTCTGGGAATGTAAAATCTTTTCACTAAAAATAATGAATGTTTTTGAAAAAAGGTACTTGAAAGTACAGATGCATTACTTAGTTAATAGCAATTTGTACTCAACGATTTGCTTCTCAAAAAAAAAATAAGAAAATAAAATTCTAGAACTAAAAGTATTACAAAAGTTGAGTTACAAGTGGGCTAATCATGCAATTGTAAAAAAGTATGGTGCCCTTTGCTTGTATAATACTTTTATGGTTTGTTTGGCAGTTGAAAGGTTTTGAATTTATAAAAGCTGTTCACCTTGACCCTGTGCCATTTGACATGGAGCGCGACCTTCTCACCCCAACTTACAAGAAGAAGAGGCCTCAGTTGCTCAAACACTACAAGGTATGTTCCCTTGTTTCAACTCATAAGCATTTGCTAACATGGCATCAGACCCACCTTTTTAATAGTTGAAGATAATTTCAAGATGTTATCTGAATAATTTGGGTAAATTAGTCACATACCCTTTTTTCGGAAGGTACTATGTATCGATTGTTCATTGGCATAATATTGAAAATTCAGGAATTTATGTTTTTTAGAAGTTAAAATTAGTTAAATTCATGCTGTTTTTTTTTTCTTTTTTCAGTTTCCACTAGAAAGCAGGTTGCTTGTTTGTTTTTGAAACTTGACATGCAAAGCAATTAGTCCATGCATGTTGTAATACGTGGTAATATTTTTGTATACCCTGTTTGTGAACTGGATTTGAAATAACGAGAATTGAAGGTTAGGGTGCATCGACTATGGAACTTATCAGGAAAAAAAGAAGGTTGCATCGAGTATATACTTGTTTGAATGTTAACAAGATGAAAAAATATTACGAATAAAATTTAATCTACAATTCAGACCTTTTCATCTTTATATTTCTAACTTAAAATCTGTATTTTCATTGGATAATACAATATGCTTTAGCGCTTTTTAATTAGGTTATGGTGCTAACTACGATTTATCTTGGTTTTGCAGGGTGTTATAGACAACATGTACAACAGTGCCAAGTAAAGCCACTTTCATTCCTTGAAGGTTAACACGGACTCATCTGAGCGAGGTCTTTATCTCCATTTTCGTGTTTTTAACTGCTGGATTTTGCATGTTCCCTTCATCTATATTATTTTATATCTACTTAGAATGTACATATTTGCCTAAATTGTGTTTTCATTTAATACATGAATTTGCATAAAGATTTTTATGTTGGTAGGGATGAAATGGTCATTCCTTTATTTATAATCCAGTGTAATATGAAACACTTGTACTCATCGTTGAACTTGAAATACAGAATATTTCAGAAATGTTCTGTGCATTACCTGAAGTTGTTCAGACCTGTTGGCACTAATTTACCGCAGTTACTAAAATTCTTCCTTAAAATATATTTTTCTATTTTTTTCTGTTTTTTAATAACGTATTAACTGCATAGATATTTTTCTAAAAAAAAAATCCGTTTCTAAATATAGATCGTAAAGCGGCTTACAACAAATTAATTTTTAATGACTTTGTTGAATATTTTTGGAATAAATATTGATATGGTTTAGAAACTGCATTAGAAAATACTAGTTTTTAAAGCATTTGAAAACTGTTCAAGAAAAGAATTTGAAACTTAGAAAACAAAGAAAATTACTCCTTTAATGTCCTCGGAAGATTGTTTATGAAAAATATATCAATAAGTTTGGAATCCATTCAGAAAAGTATTAAAACTGGTTCCAAAACAAAAGAATAAAATGGCAATGAAACCAACCACGGTAAATTGGTAATTAAATAGGAGAAGCTAAGAATTCTGGACGGTAACTCGTGCAATTCACCAATATTATTTATTTTGCATTTTTTTTTTCTAATTTACTATGATAAAAAATTGATCCAAAGCAGATTATATGGAAAATATAATCTAATAGACAACACAAAAGGGATCTATGGAAACTCTTATATAATGTAATTACCAACTAATAAATAAATAAATAAACACGCACGCACACAACATAGTTGGATAACTCTCACAAATAAGAAGAATTAGTAGCAGATTATAAAACCGAATACCAAGGTATCAAAAATATTGTGAGTACTAACATCGTTACTAATGCATGCTACCGATTGAATTCAATACTTTAGGTATTTTAAATAAATAGTATTCATATCCGAAAAGGGAAATTGGTACATTTTTCATATAGTACAACACAGAAAAAAAAAGGACCGTAAAGTAGCCACCCATTACCTCTTTCAAGGGCCGGAAAGTGACGAAGACGAAAACTGCAGTGCAAGCAGTTCTTCTCTGCTATACTTCAACCTTTGATCTACGCATTTCCACAATCACCAATGACATGTAAGCAGGGGGAATATATCTTCAACTCACGAAAATATAATTGCAACAAGTTACTCGAGCTCGAAAAAGATCTCTAAAATAAGGTAAGAGCATTTAAATGTTTTGACCTGGAAACTTACAGATTTTCCATTCTTTACAAAAAATATTTTCTTTTTCAAGTATATTTAGTCATGGACATACAAATAATAGGATGTAAATGTTTTTGGTCCATGACTATTAAATTGCGCTTTCCAAAATGAAATAGGAAAAGCTTATGCAAAATAGATCCGGAAATATGATTATTCTACGAGAGAGAGATACTTACCGAGGAAGGTACTAGCTTTGGACATTAATGGATGGATGGTCGATTTTCCGTGCATGTGCTTCAAATTAATGGTCGATTTTCCATGCCTGTGCTTCAAATTCAACCTGTTGAAATTTTCTTGCAATGGAGATGAATAACTAGATTTGCCTTCATTCGATATAGAAACTAGTTCATGCCTGACCTCAATTTGGGGGTACTTTTTGCAGAATGACAATAGAGCATCCTCTGTTAAAAGCCAACATCCCGTTAAATCCAGTGTTTCCATTGTTTCAGGTGGATTGAAAAAATAAAGGCCGGTGTTGGTCAAAACAGCATCTCGAATACTAAGGCTTGTTAGATTTGGTATGGATGCTAATTGATACAACGATGCGTCGGTGAGAAAATTACTCCTAAAAGATAAATACTTTAGATGTCTAAGGCCTGATAAAGAATCGAGTGCCTCATCCTCAACTTGAATTTCCTCCATCTTCAACCTTTCCAGATATGGGAGATTTTTAAGAGCTGCGAGAGACGTAATTTCCAGTTCGAGGCCCGTTTGGTGAATGAAACCTGAAATATCCATAGAACAAGCAAATCTAATTAATTCCTCTAAGCAAATTTTTCAATCTTCCTACATCTAGTATGTACTTAAAATCAAATAGTTAAGACTAAGAATAATAACAAAGGTGATACACAATACCCAGAAAAAGTTACCTTTGATATTTGTCTTACTTATGTCAATAACTTTTAATGAAAGCATCAAACTGACATACGATATGGCAAGATCATCAACTGCTGTGCCAGACAAGGATAATTCTTCAAGTTTTGGAACATTTCCAGCTAAAATTCCCACCCCAGCAGAAGTGATCCTTGTTCTATTGAGATTCAAAAACCTCAAATTTCCTCCCACTAATGCTATCAGATGAACTGAATCGTCATCCATCGCATTGGAGCTAAGATCAAGATGTTCCAAAGCATTCATATGAGACAGAAAATTAAAGTTGCCAAGTGAACAGTTGGACAAATCCAAGGAGGACAGAGAACCGGCTTTAAAATAGAAGAAGGCTGCCGAAACATCTAGATATGTGGTTCCAGAGAGAATAAGCTTTGATATGTTAGCTTTATCACCATTGCCTTGAAAAATAGACCCAATGGTGCAGTTACTCATGTTGAGGCACATAAGAGATGACATGTATGGCAGCTCCGTAACCTTAGTCCAAGCAAGATTCAAGAAGCCTAACTTGGGAAATGCGTATAGAATACTAGCTCCTTCATTAGATATTTCACTTCCCCAAAGATCTAGGTACTGTAGTTTTCTTAGACTCTGAAAATCATAAACATCACAATTTCAAACACAATTCCTAACAACGTGAAAGAAGAAAAATTAGGAAAGACAGATCGATGACAGAATGCAAGCAAAGAAATTTTGAAACCTTTTAATCTGAATCATAGGTGATCATATCACATAAAACGACAATATATCAAAAGAGACAGAAAAATGAAATTTTCAAATAAAAACTAAGAGACAAAAAATGAAAAATGAAAATTTCAAATACATACTAAGACTCTGATTGGTGCAAGGACTCTTTGGGAAAATAAGATGTGTGGGAAAATATTGTTTTGTGAATTCATGATTTTTTTCGAAGAGGTTTTCCTTTCCATTACCACAGGAAATCTTTGCACCAGAGCCTAAGTGTACCTGAAGGGAACTAAGTGCCAGATCAGTCACAGGCAGACCTCCCAGGTCTAGTACAGAAAGGTTAGTGAGCATGCAGAGAAGTGAGACTCCTTCCGAAGTCACATCTGTTTCAGAAATATGTAGTTTTTCCAAACTCGTAACCGATAAGAGATGCCTAATGCCAGCATCGGTAACCTTGGAACACCGTGAAAGGTCAATCTCCTTTAAATTATTCAAACCTGAAAAGTGGAAAACAATAAGTGAATGGGGAAGAAATGGAAAGATGAAAAAAAGAATCCGAACTCGTACAACCAAAATTACTTAGAAAGGGCATGGTCCGTAAAATAAATTCATGTAAGCGGAGAGTGCAATGTCACAGGGAGACAGGGATATGGGATGTCTTGGCACTTTTAAGCGACAAAAGTATAAGAGACAAGTTGGTTTGGATATTCAAATGGAGATCTGAATGCTGATTTTACTATGCAAAAATTCCAGTTCTACCAGCATCTAACAAACTTACCAACAATTAACATTTTCTAAATATAGTGATTTAGAGCTATGTTACCTGGAACGCGGATCGTTCTGGAACGAACAACGAAAACAAGAACGTGATACGCTACATATTGTAGAACATGGTATGGTAGGAGTAACCTTCTATAGGTTACTTTAGCATATATGAGGCCGGCATATTAAGATTCGTAAAAGTCAATATCTACTTAAATATTGGTTAATAGTTCTGTAATTGTTTTGAAATATGAAATTTAATATTTTCAAATTCGAAACTAATAGAAAGAACATTAATATTTTAATTGTCTACATTAGATTTCTCTCTGGAAACAAATTTTAAGAGTGCAATTGTCTCAGATTGCCTTGATTCTCTAAATTTGGCGATTTGGCACGGAGGTGTACCGCATTTCGGAACGTGCGTACCAATTCGCAGTTTGTTAAGATGTTAGTGATTTCGATAACATAGATTTAGAGTCTACAGAGTCTAGCAGAATTCCTAAACCTATTGCACTGCCTATATGTTGCAGCTCAAACCTAATGAGATGATCACATCTACACCTGAACTCATTTGGCAAGACTAAAATCTCTCCTTTCTTACTGTTCCTGTGTATGTATTAACTTGCAAATACATTTGCAAGGAATCGAGCTAGAGCTTTATGAACGAAACTCATGATGACCCAAAGAATCAACAGGCAATTACAATCTGCTCAATTGAACTTAATGAAACTAAATATCAACTGACAATTATTGTTCTGCAAAATCTTTGCAGAATCTGATAGATGATGCTTGTCTATAAAAGATAAGAAGATTTCTTACCAACAATAGACCAAAGAGCATGATTATTGATCTTGTGGCAATCCGCAAGTTTCAACGAAATCAAATATTGAAAAGCACCTAAATAAGCCATCCATTCTGCATCCACGGAGCTCTCTCCACTCAAATCAACCTCCTCAACGGTATATTTGAAAATCCTACATTTTGAGTTCTGCTTTAACAATGACAAGAGAAGCAATCCCAGTTTCACCAAAGGAAAAGTGCTCACTCAATCATTCCAATTATAGCAGGATGAGTGCAACTTCATTCATAATAGCAATTGCATGATGCATTACGACAAAAATTACCATCAGGTGTGAAAAACGTGGTAATATCAATCCAAGGTACATTTGCAATATCAACATTACGAACATGGATTTAAGTATTCAACATAATCCCAGCATGAGGTAAAAACAAAAAAGAGAGAGAGAGAGAGAAAAGCTCGTAGGCTTTCACACCAAGTTAAGCATGTTATGAAGTTGAATTTAATTCAGCATAGCTTTGTAGAATTCGTTTAAACTATAATGAGCTACACGCAATTAAAAGTGAGTCATACAAAATCACAGATCCAAATGTCATGCCTAGAACTGGAAAGCTGAACAAAACTCAGAGCAAACAAGTAGTCCTGTCGACATCCAAAAACATATATAAACATATGCGTGTATGTGTATGTGTATGTGTATGTGTATGTGTGTGTGCGCATGTGCGTGCGCGTGCGCGTGCGTATGTGTGCAATGCACAAGCAAACATCCAACACTTGTATAATCAGAATAAGGTAAGCTCAGTAGAAATCCAAATTTGTGTGTAAAATTAGGTAAAGTGTATGCATCTCTTGACCTCAAATTACATTAAACACCACGTGGACATCTGGCTTCAAGTCTTAAGCATTCAGATAATCAAGATAGATACAATCTCACTCGGTGTGTGCAATCATATGCAAATTTCTGAGCTAATGAGAGTTCAAACTGAATATATATAATACTGTTCAGATCCCCCAAACAAAAATGGATAAGTATATGCACAAGTAAACATCGAACACATGTATAATCAGAGTTAAGTAAATACACAATATATTAACATTACGGACAATTTAATTTTATAAAATAGCTAAAGCATATGCCTCTGTTGACCTAGTTTGATACTATTTTCAGTCAAAATTGGTAATTAGCCTGCATTAACTTATAAATATCTAACCTGCTGACAGTTCAAATTGAAGACATATAGCTCTGTTGAGATCCAAAAACATATGTATGTATATATACACACACACACACACAAGTAAACATTTAACACTGGTATAACCATTTACAATCCTAATTTCAGTGTAATTAAATACCTAAA
>MKEJ01057970.1:0-14377 GCA_001753735.1 Embelia ribes
CAGGCCCCCTAACGTCCCCCCTCCCTCTGCACCCCGCTCTCCCCGTTTTCAGCTTTGTTACTAGCTTCATCTTCTTAGGGCCTTACAATTGTTATGCATGACTTTGCAGAGGTGCGAAGCCAGGAATTAAAAATAAGAAAAAAAGGGATTAAAAGGAGCAAAATTATTATTGGAGACAAAAAAAAATATTATGAAAGGCTACAGATATATATATATATATGTAATATTTAGTAGATTTTTTAATATTACAGTAGTGGTTATAGCCACTTGGCAAACCTTGTTTTGCCTCAGTTTTGATGCTTAAAATTTTTAGTTTTTTTGCATCTTATAAGAAAAAAAAATAGCCTATTTCTTATTATGGAAAGTGTCGCACCCATGAAATCCGCAACCCTGGGGATGTGAGCCTAAAACAACATATAATATAAGAATAACAATAATGATAACTATCCAATCTCATCTCAACAACATCTTGCCATAATATAAATGTAATGGCCAAAATAAAATACATCCGATACCATCACATCCTCTATCACAAAATACATCGTGCCAAATACTCAGCCAAAATAATAATGAAGATACAAGTATGTTTTTCACCTTATATACGAGTCAGAATATATCTATACTTTGAAGCACCACACCCGCTAATCAAAGTGCGTTACAACTCTAAAATAAAAATACATAAATAAATGCGCTAACATATGCGCCAAAAGAATATGTACATCACACCCACAGCCTCTAATCAAGCTTCAGTACCTATAATATCACATGAATGCATGTTGACCCCCACTAACGCACACATGCACCAACACCACACGCCACACATCCGTTTTATGCATTTTGGGACTATAACACCACGTATAAAATACAAAGATTAGTCAATCCACTTTGTGGTCTAAGCAAAGTCTTCATTAATCACCGTCCACTCTTCAACCGATTAATGGTAAATCTCAAATCTGGTTTCCCGCTTTTCACGATAAGGCTGAAAGAACATATGCATACCCACATTTCTTTAAAAAATACACCACCTAATACACATCCCCCGCATGAATGCAATGAAATGCATTCTATAATGATTTGAACATACTATCAACACCACTCATAAGTATGTAAGCCAAATGCATTGATAACTGAAATAAACATGGTAGCATAATGCATTTGTAATGAAAATGTACATGTAATAATCACCTCAAATAGTCATTTATACCATAAATCACCCCCGCACCATAAACAATAGCAGTTTAATTATTATAAATTTACTGCTATAAGTAAATATAATTAATAATTATTAAGAAAGCACCTAAGCATCACAAATACACAAACATTCTCGTCCTAATCCCAAAACTTCCTACCCAAGAGCCCCTAGGTTTTCATAACTTGGTTAGCTCTGATATCAACCTGTCACGCCCCGAATTCCCATAAATCTGGGAACATGATCTTATAAAATAAAGTAACCAAGAATCTACAATAATCCACAATGTAATGAAGGAATAGATATATATTTTCCTTCCCAATCACAATTTATTTACACCAATCTCACAACACAAATAAATAAACTAACCTAGTTTGATACCATATACATCTGAATATCCACACGAATCCACCACAAAATATATATAAATACACAATAGTAGCTAATCTCTACAGTCGCGTGTGCATACGTGATCAAGTTAGGTGTCTGAGCAAAATAGAATAAAATAAAAGGCTAAAATCTAACATCAAATTCTTGTGTTGACGTGCAGTGTAACTTCCATACCTTAATTTTCAGTAATCAGTCAAATTTCCAGCTAAGAATAGAAAAACTTTGCCTTTTTTTCTCAGTAGGCCCAAAACTTTGAGGCCCAATGTTTCCAACCAACAAAGGCAAGCTTGAGCTAAGGAAAAAGACCACGTAGTAGACTGTTGAAATTAAGTATATTTTTTTTAATTTTATTTTGTTTTTTGATAATCAATATATTAGTAGCTCAATCTCATCATTCAAACACCGCAATCTCAATTGGGTAAGTGTGAGACATGTGCAGGGGCGGATCTGCATAGCGGTGAGGGGGCAGTTGTCCCCCACGTCTCGGGGAAAAGAAACAAAAATTACTCCTATTTTGTTGTATATACGTATATGTATAAAGCAATGCATATTGATATATATTTTAAATCGAGAATATCCTTATAGCTTTTGTTGTCCTATCATCTGAAACTCAGGTGCAGTATCACATTATCGTGGTTTAGAATCATATGCAAGAATAAATCTTTCTTTATTATATTCATTTCGGTTGATATCAAGAAAATAATAAAGAAGTGGGCAGGATTTATAATTTGCAAATAACAATAGCCTAACTACTTGTTTGAACTGGTCACTGATTTTTAACTTTTCCAACTTTATATAATTATTATTTTTATATTTTAATCCCATATCGATTATTCCTCTTTACAAATACTTCCATCATACCTATAAATTGATAATTTCTAATTAGTTATGTAATTTTCTTGAGTTAAAAATTATTATCTAAGTGTTTAATAGATTTTGTTAGGATCTTAGTTAGAGAATTTGTTTGCAAAATTTTATTCAACTCAAAATTTTCTTTCTTAACAATGCATATCGTGATGGTTGAACAAAATCAGATGTAATATTTTATTTTTTTGAATAATTTATGAGTCACATGAGCATTTCTCGGCCTCCAGTGATAATATTTAAAAAATTTAAATAAAATTTGCCCCTAACCCCGCGTAGTGGATATATTTTCCGGTTCCGATGGACATTCATCAATGCACCACTGCACCAGTATTTATTCGGTAAAAAATATACAAAATTAAAATGAAACCTCTGAAGGAAAAAAAAAAGTAATGAAATGATATGGTTATCTCCCATTTACAAATCATAATAAATATTCCATCCGTTCACAAATAATTGATACATTTTGTTTTTCATGATTGTCAAAAAAAATTAATCACTTAGAAAGTTAGCAGTTAGACAAACATAAATAATCACAACTAGCCTTTGTAATCATTACGAGCGAAAATAAGAAAAAAATATCATAAGGATATGTATGTTCTTTTCTATTTAATTCTATGTTATTTTTTTATTTTTATCTAAAATCATGTATTAGCTTGAATGTATCATTTATTTGTGAACGGAAAAAAAAAAAAAAAGAAGTTAAATTAAGCTGATTGATTTAAACCTTATGAATTTTCTAATGGTCACTTATCATCACGAGGTATTACTTAGGATTTTAGGCACTTTGAATAAGGTGCGCTTCTATTGTAGTATTGTTGATGATGATCACCACAGGATCGTGCAAGATAAGGCAACCTTTAAATGTCACCTTTTCATCATAAGCAAATTAAACCAGAAAAAAACAAACAAACGAACAAAAAAAAGGACAACAACAACAATTGAAACAACAAAAAAGTGGCTGACCATTTACTTCAAACTTGAACAAACTATCTTTCGTTTGAATTTTAGGGTTCTCCCCTTTTAATTGAGTACGGGATCTTTCGAAAGCTGTGACATGGGCAAGCTTGATTTGTGAAACCTATATTTAAATATTTAATTGAATAGTTATTTAATACTTAATTTATTCCAATATAAGTAAATAAATGTTTATGAAGTGTTTGATTTTCTGGTTGAGTAATTGTTCTGGATTGATCTTAGGGAAGCCGAGACGTATAGGGTTCGATTTTCTGTATGTATTAGTTGTACTCTTTATTTGGAATAATGGGGGGAATTTTCAAGATTTACCCATAAAACTCGTTTTGCTAATTTGGTCATTTGTGCCATGGGCGATTTTATATAGAGGCAGGCAAGGGAACGATTGACCCCCTTAGTAAATAAAAGTTTATATATTTTATATATTTACTTTTGCTATATATTTATATAACGGCGACAACATATTGTATAACTAGTTTGTCACGATGGAGAGGGGAGACTATACTACTACCATGAGTTTATAGGTTGGAACCTGACACATTACTAGTGCTTTTTTTCTTCTAATTTGACTTTATAATGAGTTTTTCTTTGCACACAATGGTGACAAGTTCTTTTATTTGTTCCCCTTTTTTTATGTTACACGTTGTAAATTTGATTTTATAATAAGTTTTATTTTGAATACAATAGAAATATACAGATCAATTTTTTGTATAATTTTACTAAATTCTACTAATATGAATCCAAAATTGATCTTTTACACGAGTTTCAGTTTGAATACAATAGACATATTTAGTTGCATTTTCAAATTTTTTCCAATCTATTTAAATAGAAGTTTAATTTAAATTTTACAAAAATAATTTTTATCAAAAAAATATGGTTGCATATTGTTTTTAAAATTCTTTTTGCTATCATAATTTTTTTATTAAAATATTATCAGTCAAAATAACCAAAAATTTGGTTATATAAAAATATTTAATTAGTTGGTTAATTTTTACTTTTTTTTGTAATTTTATTTAAGTGAGTTTATATGACTCTATGAGAATTTTGATGTTCCGGTTAAATTTCTCCGTCCGTCCCTAATTTCTGCACCACGAATATATTCATGAATAACGATATTTGATTCAAAGGTTGACACATCGATCATTCATTAAGAATCAATGTTTCCTCAACTTTTCGACATCTACTTTCATTGATATCATATCTTGATGGAAAGCCAAATTTTGTACAAGTTAGTCGCCAAAAGTTTGGGAAATCATTGCATATTTGGCTAACAAGAACATGTGTAGCAATCATGGGTATGATAGATATATCGGCAACATACCACGTTGCTCTATTATATCACACAATGTGTATAAAGGTCTAGGAAATGACTTACGAAGAAAAGTATGAGCTTATTGCTGAAATGATTGAAAACCAAATATATAATCAATAATGGCGAGTACCAATTTCAATGGAGAAAAACCACAATGGAACCATGTGACATAAGCATATAGTACATATTTGGGATAAGAATTATATATATATATATTATATATTTAAATATATATATATAATTCTTATTCCAAATATATATTATAATAAATTCTTACGTACATATATTCATTATTTAATATATAAGTGAGAGATTAATAATATTATAATTAATAAATAATTTATTTTTTATGTGTAATTAATCTATCACCTCCGTGTTTAATGATATACATATAAATAAGAACTTTCTTACATATTTGTATACTTTTTCAAATCACAATCATATAATATTTTAACCCATGTATGAAAAATATTAATAAAATCAATTTAATGCAACGTAGGAGCATTGGGATTTGCAAAGTCAGAAGTCTTAAACTACAGCTTTGCTAGTTGATAGTGACCATTGACTAAATTACATTATGCTAATTAAACATAAATGAGCAGTACTGAGTTGCACTTCTCTGGGCTAAGTTGATTAAATTATCTATAAAATCAATTTCAAACTCCACTTATTTAAAAAACAAAATAAAAGCAAAACACTTATAAATATATAGCAACAAGATAACGAAAAATATTCATAACCGAGAATTACGAGGCTATGTAGTCGAATTCTACTTTCATTTCATCCTTCCCTTTAGATTTAAATGCGCGAATGAGCACCAAACATAGCGCGTAAGAAATCCGAAGAGCTCGATAAGGAGTATCCATCGTCAAAAAGTACCAAAAAAGGTTTAGGCTTATCGATATGCAAGGGTAAATACATTCCAATAAGAAGCCTCAATATTTTTAATGGCTATCTACATAGACAGGTTAATTGTTATGAGCCTAAATACGCGAACCTGATTAGAGTGCATTTTAAGTCTTTCAAAATACAACACCACAAAAATAAGCTAACATTGCACATGTATCAACAAACACGAACATTACAAGAAGCTATATACATACACCTATGACCATGTCACACCACAAAAAAAGTGACGGCTGGCCCGTCACCTCTCCCTCATCGCCCATCAGCCGAAGTAAAAGAATCTGCAAACCCGGTTGGCCTCGAGGGAATGCTCCCTTTGCTATCTGCTAAATCCAAATAACCCGAATCCTTTCCTTCGGATTCTTGCCAACCCTTGACCATTTGATTAAGTGGCAAACTATAATCAATCCCACAATACTCCTCCGTATCATCATCTAGGGGCTTCCATTTCTCGACAAGTGGCACGAGCACATTGACTGCGTGGCCCATATCAGGCCGCTGGCTTGGTTCCCGAGCTGTGCAGTGACCTGCAAGCTCTGCAACGATGGAAATGCTCTCGAACGTCTCTTCCTTGACCTCGAGGGCAGGGTCGATGGCAGCCTTGAGCTTCTCCTTGTCCGATTTTATTTGCCAAAACCATGCTGCTAGGTATTGGCTCTCCTCGGGCCTGTCCTCGTCGAGTGCCATTAATCCCGTTATTAGCTCCATTAATACGACACCAAAGCTGAATACGTCGGCCTTAGTTGTAATTTTACCAGTAACTGCATCAATTCACAAATCATCTATTAACAAGGCTACCGAAAAGTGATAGTTAGAATGCAAAACACAAGCAAAACTTAGAAAAGCACAAAGTGTAATTCGATTTGTTGAACTCTAATAAACAATCTAATAAATGAACTGTTTAAAATTTTCGTAACTTGGTTATAAATAATGTACTCAAAAACATGGAACTTACCAGCATACTCAGGTGCAAGATAACCAAAAGTCCCAGCAAGCCTTGTCACTACGGACTTCTCCCCGTTTGGGGCGAGTTTAACCAACCCGAAATCCGAAATCTTAGCTCTATAATCATCACCAAGTAATATGTTCGAAGATTTAAGATCTCTATGAATAAAGCTCTGATGAGCTAGAGTATGAAGATACTCCAGTCCCCTAGCCACATCCAATGCAATATTCAACCTCCTCTTCCAAGATAGAGGCTCTAATTTAAAATTCTTCCAGTGGAAAAGGTGTCGGCTCAATGCTCCTTGAGGCATATATTCATACACCAACATTCTCTCGTTACCCGCGACCGAATACCCAAGCAAAGATACCAAATGACGATGACGAACCTTTGAGAGAACTGCAATCTCGGCTTGGAATTCGTCGATAGCTTTGTTACTAATCACACCCGATTCCATTCTTTTCACCGCTATTTTCGTGCCATCGTCTAATTCCCCTTTATAAACAACGCCAAAGCCACCTCGTCCGACCTCATTAGCTGGCGCAAAGTTTTTGGTTACATTTCGAAGGACTTGAACAGATATGATCAAGTTCCCGGCCTCGATGACATGGCTCTCAGCCGTACCACTGCCACTCATGCTTCCCGAACCACTTCCAGTTGCAGTGGAAACGCTTCCGTTTGTATTCGCAACAGCAATTTTTAGAAAGTTGTCGGGATCTGAGGAGTCTCTAGGGTGGACCACGAGAGTGGTCGGAGCTTGATCACTACCCTTTCTCTTCTTACAATAGCAAATTAACAAAGGAACCACCAAAACTACTAGAATTACGAATATTATAACCGGGGCAATAATTATAAGTAACTTCGAACTATTCGAGCTTCCCTCTTCTTGACTTGTACCATTCGAATGACTAAAGCTATTTGGAGATGATTTCGAATTTGGGCTATTAGGAGCTGAAATTGAACCTGGGCTATTAGAAGGGGATACTGAACCTGCCGAGGGACTAGGGGGTGGTTCAGTCTTATTATTATCGAGTAAAGGATTATCAACTATTACCAGCTTAACCGAGCGACCGAAATTAGGCAATGGAGCCGAGAGATTATTGTCACTAACATCTACTAGAGACAAAGATTTCAAACTTGTCCAATTCGAAGGGATCGGGCCAATGAGATGATTATATGGAAGCTTAATTTGAGTTAGGGCACTTAAGTTTGAAAGCGAAGGACTTAACGGCCCTGATAAATTAAATTTGGGCAAATTAATGGTAGAAACTTTATTATTACCATCACAACCAATTCCCAACCATTGCCCGTTGCAAGGGTCATTACCAGTCCACGAAGAGACAAGCCTCGAAGGGTAATTAACCGTATCGAGAAATTCCAAAAGCACCATCACCTCGGGGGCACAAGGCACGCCAGGAACTGTTTCGCAAAATGAATTCGAGCTAAATGAGTAATTAGCTGTTTTTATTTTCGGAATGGGACCCATAAACTGATTATTGTTCAAATCTAGGCGGTCTAACGGCAAATTTGACAAGCTCTTTGGTAACAAACCTACGAGCTCGTTGGTATTCAAGTTGAAATCTTTTAGAGATACTAAATTCCCGATACTCTCGGGCATTTTACCTGAGAACTTGTTACCGTGAAGCCATAAGCTCGTGAGGAATACCATCGATGTCACCACATCGAGGGGGCCAGTCATTCCTCCCCCGGATTGGCCATTTAGCCAAAGTGTCTGCAAAGGGGAATTACCCAAACTCGGAGGGATAGGACCCGAGATTCGATTCAATGCCAATTTCAACGTTGTTAGAGATGACAACTTGCCCAAAAAATCTGGCAAAGGGCCGGCCAAATTGCAACTCATACACGACAGGGTTTGTAACTGGGCCGAATCTAGAATCTGAGGCGGCAATGCCCAACCGGTACTCGAATTTAACGGTATATTATCGAGAGCCAAAACCTGTAAGCTCACGAGCCCATCAAAGAAATTGGCAGGGATCGAATCGAAATTGTTGTAATCCAAATACGCGTATTTGAGCTCCGATAAGCCGCTAAACGAGGGGAGCATACCGGTGAATTGGTTCTTTTGGAGCCCTAAATTGAAGAGCTTGTTCAATTGATTGAAATTTTGAGGTAATGGCCCTTTTAGCCCCATGTTTTGGACTTGAATTTGGGAAACCCTATCCCCTACACAAAACACATGGTCCCAACGAGGAGGGCCACAAGGGTCATTTCCAATTGCAGGCCAGTTTAGGAGCTTTGGATTTTCCAGCCCTTTTCTGAATTGATCGAGAATTAAGTAATCGTTTGGGTCTGTAGCTGTGAGAGCTAAAGAGAAGAGAGAGAGAAACAGAGTTGCTAGTAGCTCTGTTTTCTCCATTGCTGAGAGAGAGAGAGAGAAAGAGAGATGGGGAAAGGGGGTTTTATCCAAAACCCAGCACAATTTTTGTAAAATTGGGTGAAACTGAGATAGTTTAGGAGATTGGAGCTTTAGGGTGAGAGAAAGTGGTGATTGGAGTGAGAAACAGAGTAAGAAAATCCCCTGTTTTCCGATTAGTTTTAGTAACAGAGGGAGAGGGGAAATGAAATTCCTCAAAAACCCATCTCAATTTTTGTGAAATTGAGATCGGTTTAAGAGATTGGAGCTCTCTGGTGAGATAAATTGATGCTTAGAGAAAAAAAAAATACAGTAGAAAAAGGCCAGTCTTGCATAGATCCAAGTACAGAGACAGAGACAGAGACAGAGACAGAGAGAAGGTTTGCTCAAAAACCCATATCAATTCTTAGAGAATAGAGTGGAATTAAGAATGGTTTGAGCCAAAGACGCTCAAGGGGTAGGGAAAGATTGATAATTGAACAAAATACTTATTCATGTGATACAAATATTAATTAATTAATTAAACAAGCGAGTGACGGAATTTACAGTAAAGATTGTCGCCGAAGATTGTTGAGCATTTGACCACCACAAATTAGGATCTTTGCTGAAAAACTGGTGTCGAAAATGTAGGAAGAATTGAGAGAGACACACACGTCGCACAGAGAGAAAGAGAGGGAGAGAGAGAGATGAAGAAAGCTGGGGAATGCAGTGGCGGGCAGTGTCGTACAGTCGCTTTTATCTCTCTCTAACCCGCCTGTCTGGCAAGTTTTGTACTCCTATTTGGACATTATCTTATTTTGTTTCTATTTATTTATTTGTTTTTTGAAGGTTAATTAGCAGACTTTGAAGGGTATAACTGTATTTTCTCACATAAAGTAGGAATTTAAAAATTGTTGCATGCTGGGTCCCCTGACCCCTGGTTCTTTATTAAAAACATTACTGTGAATTTTATAAAACTATTGTTGTTAAGAATGATAATAGGAAAAAGAGATAATTGGTCAACACACTGCAGATAAAATAATTTTATATAGTTTGGTAGCTTTATTGCTACTACCTTCAAAAAAATAAAAAATAAAAAATAAAAAATTTATTGTTATTGAATGATTCTTCTAAGGCTCAATCTATTTCCTATTACTATGCCATTTTCGATTGTTTGTGTATAGCCTTATTTATTTGGTTGCAACTTATAAGTTTTAATTTTTTAATTTTTTTACTTAAAAATTAAATAAAATTTTGCTACTCAACTTATAAATTAAATTTATTTATTATTTTGACTTAAACAAGTTAGTAGTATTCAATTTTTAAATTCAAAAATAAAGTATCAACTGTACAAAATATTTCATACACTTTTACTTCCAATTTGTCCTTCATATCATTTCTTTGTAACAAAAGTCGTAATACTTAATATGGTAAATTAATTATTTTTAACTTGCATATATTTTGTTAAGAGATCATGCAGTATCCGTAATGATAATATTATATTTTTAAATATTTGGATTGATAATAATCACAAAAAATAATACTTAAGTTATTTAAAATAAAAATATCAAAAGTTAAAAAATTATAACTTGCAACTGCTCACATATCTATCAGACATAACAAAATGTTTAAATATCATATTAATTCTCAAATAGTACAAATTAGTGTCGCGAGTTCACGAAAATATCTTAAAATTTTTATATGATGCATACTTAAAATATCGATATATGATAACTACAACACTTCTATATTTTTATTAAAAATTATTTGAAATAATTTATTAATTTTTGTTTTTATGCTATTATATAATATTTTGTTAAATAATAAATTTATGAATTACATGAAAAACAGTTATACATCTACTAATTTCCTTGGAAGCTACCACCAAACCATCCCTCGGAGTTTTGTATAAGGACATATATAGTGAAACAATACTTTATTTGGATTTAAATAGTTTTTCTACATAAAAATTCCCAGCAAACAATAGAAAAACAAGACCTTATTATCTTCAATTTGGGTATTGTTTAGAGACAGGGAAGATTTTGTTGGTGGAACGTGACAAAACCGATGAATTTTAGCCATTTGGCTTAAGAAAATGCTAGAATACAAGAATGCCAGCCGTCCACATTTGACTTTAAAATTTAGCGGTGTTGGCAACAAGTGAGAGGAGGAGGAGAAAATGCCAAAACAAGGGGAACAAAAACATATGTTAGGAGATATAAGGTGAGAGAAGTTAATTTCTAAGGAAATTAATTGTGTGTTGAAATCATAGTTGTGGAAAACGGGTCAAGGGTATATAACAATTTAACTTTTAGCTAAAAAATAGAATTTTGCAAATAAAATTATAAAATTATTTCCAAATTGTAAATTTTTATGACTAAAAAATGATGTATTACCCTTATACTATTTTTAAGAGTGTCAGATCTAAGTCACCGATTCGTAGAGTGAGAGTGAGAGAATAAGAATATCGGATTTGTAATTCAAAAAATAGTAAAAATAGAAGTGAAAAAAAAATCAAGCAAGGATTAAAAACCGAAATGGCATATATACATCAAACATTTGGAAAGTTAATGTCAAACACTCCTTTTCCGTGGCAAAGGGTTATCTCCAAATTGGAGGCCAGAAATGATATAAGAAACGAAAATGAGAAAAGTAATCTTATCTTAAAATATAAAATAACCTGAAGCAATGACATTATGAATAATTGAACAAATGAAATATTACTAAATTGTAAATTCTGTCATATATTTTTTAAAGAACTTGTGTAGTTGCAAAGTAAGTTACAATATAAATAGAATAAGTATTACAGAATAATATTAAGAATTATTCATTTTTTATTTGTGTGAGCTTCTTAACATGAAGGAAACTATTCGAATGTGGGTTTCCCATATGAGTATAGGAAATGGAAATGGTTTTCTATGAAAACTAGTTTTGTCAAACCGTGTTTCATGAGCTAAGGTTGAAATTTAGGTTAATATTTCGATACAGTATAAGTGTTAGTTGGTGAAAAATTTATGATTTTCTATATATATTTATGATGTTGGAGCTTATAAAAATAATTAATTTTGAATTATTTTTATATGGGGTTCACATAATATTTTTAGCCGTTCTTGGTTGTATTTTAAAGCTTGTAATGCAAATTTTGAGACAGTATATTTATGTCATCCAAACCATAAATTGTATGAATTAAAATTGATTTCAAATTGAGGTGTTTAAAGGGAATTGTGTGAATTATTCTATATCGACAAATTAAATGTTACATGAGTTGTATATATATAATTTCATGTGCATGTAAGAGATATAATCTAGTACATCATATGTACATGGAGATAGAACATACACACATTCAAGCGCACTGTTTAGCCTAGCCTAGCCAGACTTGGCTCTAGCTGGGGGGGGCTCAATAGCTGGCTGCGTTAGTCACGTTCTTGTCTTTATTCGGTTCTGGGATCTTGTTAGGATCAGATTCTGAGGTCAAAGCTCGAGCTGGGTGTGTGTATTGGTTCGGATCCAATATTTTTTATTCAAAATATTTAATTGATTAATTAAATAGCTTTGAAAAATTACAGAATGACCCCAGGAATTTTAGAAATTGCAAAAAAATCAAACATTGGATTTCCTGAAACTCTTTATTCTTTAATTGATTACCCTATGATTATCTATTATCACCCACTATCTTTTGTATTAAAGTGCAGATGTAACTTATTCATTAATGATGGCTTTATGGCTGAAGTAACCCATCTTTGCATGACTATTAAAGGTTGTTCCTCAGCCAATTTTAGGCATCCAAAAAATAACACAACACTCAATTTTGCTCACATACACAAAGTCATATAGAGAGTCGTGAGGGTACCACGCCACAAAAGATTCAATCAGACGTTCAGATTGCAACTTCCATCAATGTGTAGTGAGCAGATATTGTATCTTAGTAGTTCATTGTCAGTATAGACCAGAAACAACTCTGGTGGCGAACAAATTAGATTTGAGAATATCCAGTAAAACCGTGATCTCGTTTGGTATTTTGAACAATTCAATGTTTATATTTTCTAGTACTTCCATTTGTAAAAGCATCGTAAGAATATAAGTTTTATTACTATTTTTTCAGTTGTTCATTAATAAATTTTTATTATTTCAAATTTATTACTTTATTATTATTGATAAACTATTTTAATCACATCGCACCAACAGAATCAGCATCACCAAGTTTCGAAAAAGTTATAATAGTCCTAGTGCAGATGGAAAGTCATAATCATATCAAGTTAGCAATTAGTCTTCTACTGACCACACATATATAAATGTGTATCCTTATTTTTCCAAGCGAAGATTTTTTTAACTTTAAGAAAAACTATGGCAGGGACTAAATGACTAAATCCATCATTGTTTCTTGGAAATTTTGGGACCAAATCATTTTTGATACCTTTCAACTGTTACTCTTTCAATTCAAACTAGAATAAGTAGAGTTTTTGTTAAGAATTTGAAACCCGAAGTTATTGCAACTTTCAACTAAGTAAAAAGGAAAATCACTTACAGGAAAGAGAAATGAATCCCACGGCTAGCCTGGTAACCAGTGCTCAACCTTCTTATCGAAAGGTACCCAGTTCGATTTCTCCGGTCTCCCAATATACCAAAAAAATAACAATAATAACAATCTCACACCCGATAGGATTAATATATTTACATTCTACAATTACATTTAAAAGCATAGTTGTATTTTTAAACTCGGAGGTGGATACGGTACGGAACAGAAAAGGTGAACTAAGGAAATTCAAGGACAACCTAAAGTTATGTTATTATCAATACTCATATAAATAATCGATGGTTATATTTGAAAATTAGTAAATAATATATACGTCACAAATTATAAATAGATTAGTTACAAAATTAAATATTATTCATTTCTCTTATTTGATGCAAATCTAGCAGGAGAAAACGTTTCCAAAACCATGTTTTCCCTCGACTATTTTTGTAAGGGCTAAAATTTCTGCGTGTGACGTGAATTTTTGGGAAAACGCGTTATCCATGTCCAAGAGATCTCCCGATGATTATGACTGAAAGTGGAGGACTTCCTAAAATTAAGAATTGACATTTTTCGAAAATGAAATTTAGCCTTACTAATATAATGAATTTCTAAATACGATTAAGTTGGGGACAAAATTTACTCCATGTGCGTAACATTGAAGTATGTTTTGATAATTTAATATTTTGCCTCATTGACTAAGGACTATTATCCAACTTCCAAGCACATGAATGATGTTGGACACCTCCACAGCCACCTTATTTACATAATTTGGCCAATAATTAATATGATAAAATATAAACATCTCGAGTAAGTCCTTGTCCAAATGTACATGCGGAGGTATCCCTCAGTATGTGCGAGAGGTGCGATCGCACAGAATCCAAAAATTATAAGGGCACACTTATTAATAATTTTTAGATTTTTTTTAT
>MKEJ01057974.1:0-14631 GCA_001753735.1 Embelia ribes
ATTTAAAAGTTACTCTGATAGTAGTGTGATGTTTAGTAATTGATATTTTTTATTGTGAAAAGATAAAAATAAGTATGTATTAAGAATAAAAAATATATAATTGATGTTATTTTAGTAATTAATAATGAAAAAAACCAGAAGCAACTTTTAAAAATAATCCTTGAGCTACTCCAAAAATTACCCTTTAAATAATAATAGCAGAATCTAAATGTTGTTTCTTTGATATTTTATCAAATATTATTGGCTATAATTAAAAAAAAAAAAAAACAGAAGCAACTCAAAAATAGCAATTCCAATTCTGCCTTAGCTAATGCGCCCTTCCAAATTTTACAACTCGTTTGGCGCTTAAAATGATATTTCCAAAACCCAAAAACTCAATTAAATAATTAGAAGATTAAAAAATACCCAGCAATCTCGAATCTCTCTTAGGAATTCTAATAATACTACTTTAATAGTTTAATTATCTGCTAATCTCTATTTCTAATCCACATTTTAAATTCAAATATATGAACCACATCACTCTCCCAGGTTCACATGGAAATGTTTTTATAATTTAAGAAAATTTTACAAATAATATACCAATAAGTAAAAGACAATATTTGCCATTTACGAATCACTGACTCAAAAGTTAGAGCACCATGGTGTTAAAATTTAGATTCATAAATAATTTTG
Organism: Embelia ribes; assembly: GCA_001753735.1. NCBI lineage: Eukaryota > Viridiplantae > Streptophyta > Magnoliopsida > Ericales > Primulaceae > Embelia > Embelia ribes. The sequence goes on from MKEJ01057974.1 coordinate 673, forward strand.
GTGACCTAAATTTTAACTACTATTTTTTTACAATGTTGTTGTAATTAATGTTAAAAAATCAGAATCTTACTTTTTAAAAAGTACGATATTATACTCATCCATCCACAAAATAATTAATTATATTTTCAATGTGGAAAAATATTTTCATTCGTATATTGCTGTTGTCCATCATTGCAAAATTGATGCGAGACAAAAGTTGTCTTGTTATTAATTTTCCGGATAATAATAGGACAAAAGGTGATAATTTGGTAAATTAAATTCAAAATATAAAAAATTATTTTTTGATTTTGTCTAAAACTTTTTGCCAATTTTTTTCCGTTAAAAAGGAATTTATTTATTCAATAAGAAAAATACAAAATAAAGGCCATATATATGATACATCAAATTAACATAATGACCAATCAAAAGAATTCAAGCGCAAAATTGCTCGAACAAAGTTATTCTAATATAACTTAACAATCTAAACAACCTAAAAACTAGGGTATGCAATATATAATAATTACCTTACAATCAACTCATGCGTGAACAAGTTGCAAACAAACCAAGCAGAAGGCATAACGAAACATTACATAGGGAAACCCTGTGACCTGTTAGAATTCCCAAAAAAATAAGACTAGCTCTAACAAGAGAGAGATTTTCTAAAAAAAAAAAACTAAAATCAAGCAATTAAACGTGCAAACAAATTAGATCGGTCAGATTTCGCTGGATTTGAGGTTTGTTAGAATCACCAATCACAAAAGAAATATCCGATCTGCGATTGCACTTAAGATATATGATCAACAATTGTAAATCTAAGATGAATCGTTCAATCATTACAATGACTACCAATCGAAATAATCAAATCACTTTAACTGGTAATTACTCGTTCACGGAAGGATTAGAAGTTCAATTGTAATGATATAAAAACAAAATATGTTTTTTCGATTGTATTTATATTTAATATTCAAAGTGTCCTTTTACTTTTTTTATCCCATTTGAAGTAAATCACATCTTGCGAAGTCCAAGAACAACCATACAGAGCCTTACACGGTGTACAGAGACAAAAAAATGTAAACGTATCCGAGACATTATTATTTTAAGGATCAATATTTTATATATACAAATATATAAAAAAATTATTATATATTTGTTTTTGGAAATTAAAGGTAATAAAATAACTCAATCAAGTGAAATACAAAATCATTAACTATAATTTAAAAGAAGTTTATTTTAAAAAAATTGTCATATTTGCAGTTATAAAAACCGACTAACAATGATAATTCACTCGCCTTGCCTAGACTTTAATGACAAGTAATTGACTAAGTTTTCGAAATGAGAGAAGTTCAATGATAACCTATCCTTAACATATAATAAATTTTACAACCCGAAATGATAGACAAACAAATAAACAACATTAAGGATTGGAGTTTTTTAACTAGCTCTTTTGTGTTTGCATAATTGCATACACATGAAACTTATTTATCAATATTTCCTTTTTTTCCTCTTTAACACTTTACGAGTAACTTTAAAGTGCATGCATTATTTTATAAGACGGATTATCTTTTTAATAAGATAATCAGATTTATTATTTAAGTAATTAAAGGTGTTGAGATTCTATATATCATATTCTTATTCGCTAATAGTATGCTGGTTGAGTAACACTACTTCAACATCATCCCCACAAATACTCAAAACATTAAATATGTTTACAGTTGGCAGAAGACCCATTTAATCAATAGTTTCATTTTCTTTGAGAATAGGACTCAAAATGATATTTTGAGATTTTTTTATCATTGATCTCAATTCATTCACCATCTTTGCTTACTCAGTGATCACTTTTGGACTTCCAAATTTACTTATGACGAACTTTCGGATTTTTCTTGGCCGAACAATTCCTCGAACTGTAAAAGAGAGATTATTAATGTTGCTATATAAAAATCCAAATATATAATCTCGTGTTACGTGTATATGCATCTAGTTGACATATACGAAAGAGACTATTAATGTTGCTAAATAAAAATTCAAATATTTAATCTCTTTTTACATGTAAATAATCTCATATACGTGTAAAATAATGAACGTGTATATATATATATATACATACTAGAATGCAGCTCGAGTTGCGTATATTTTATTAATTTTGTAATAAAATAATCACTTATTTTTGTATTTCTTCTATTTTTTTCAATCATTTATAAAAGATTGATTGGTATGATTTATATTGATATAATATTTTTACAAAAAGGTTAATACTTATTTAAGTTAATTTTAGCTATGTAAAAATCTCAATATGAAAAATATTTTAAAAAACTAATTTTGATTAAGACAATATTTTAAAAATTTACGGAGCATCTTAAATTGGTATAAATCAACTTATAAAAATATTTATTTAATAATAGTATTTTGTTTCTTAAATATGATTTTAATATTTTCTATTATAATAAGTTATTTTATATCTACATATGAATATTTTGGGTTGTGCTTAATCATATATAAAATTTAATTTTAATAATTTTTGTTCTGATAAGCTGATATATATGCATATATATAATTTAATTATTTATATTATGATAAGTTTTATTACTTTAAATCATAATTTCATGTTTTACATAATTTTATAATTTATAATATAGTAAGTTTTGATACTTTAAATTCTAATTTTGTGGGGACACGCATTAAATAATTGCATGAACAAATCGCGATTTGAGTAAAAATAATTTGAGGGTATAACTTTTATATGTGATAAGCTCGCTTCCATAATCTAATTCTCCCTACCCTCAATAGTTTTATGATTAGAAAGCCATGCGTTCAAACGGTGGTGGTGACTTGTAACACCTTAATATATATTTTGATTTTGAAAGTTAATTGATCGTATGGTTAACATTTTTGCTCAACTTTCATATTTAATTCAGAGAGAGAAAATTACTTGATGAAGTTTTTATTTTATTTCTTGATGAATCAAGCAATATTAAGCCATTGTTAATTTGTTTTAAGTATTTCATGGGTAGCAAGTTGCTACTATCACAGCAAAATTGTAGAAATTGTTTTGGTATCTTTTGTTCTTCTATTAAACTTTTGGGATTAAAAATGAGCAATATATTTGCATCTTTTATCTTATTTTCATATTTTTTTTTTGTGTTTTTATTAATGTCTAATGGTAATAAATGGGACAAAAAATGATATACATTGTAAATAAAAGGAAACTTAAAATATTAAAAAAATAAAATTGAAAGAATAAGAATTCATTTTCTTCATCCTTAAATATGTCATTGCAACACCATGTCATGTATGTTAAAAGATTAAGGTTAATAGTCTCGAATTAGTAAAAGTCGGTCAAAATAGTGACGCACAATATGAAAACCCTTACCACAGTTGGACTTAAATTTGAATATATATATATATTTTTATCAATTAAGCTAAAAATTTATGAAAAATTAAATTATGGAGGAAAATTTATCCACGTTACATAGATGGAGATATATATATATATGAATTTACTAAAACTGTCCTTATTTTAATTATGAAAAACTGTTCTTCTTTCGTAGAATAAAAATTTTTTACAAAAACTTTTGTTAGCCATTAAATTTAAAATAACTAAACAGTTAGAATATATTTTATTTTTCTACCTTATATCCCTATTTTTGGATACATCATAAACATTAGAATTCAAATTCAACAACTAACAAAATTTATAAAATATCATCCCTCTCTCACATGATCAAATACTAATTTCACCGCATATATTTACAGAACTGTAATAGAGAGAGTCAACCGACCCTTTTCTGCCCTCTTTTTGGTTGTATGTATATGTAATTATTATGTATCTATATGTATATGAGGCTTCCAATAGTCCACATATCTGTTCACTATTATCCTCATCACTGACCAGACCCTTTTTCTCTTTCAAATGAGAGAGAAAATAGAGAAAAAAACAAATCATCCCCTCCTTTTTTTATTTCATGCAGATAATGAACTGATGATAACAAACCCTACCAATTTCTCAAATTTAGTTATAGAAAGTGAGGAAGAGTGATATAATTCCTGCCTTGTTTCTACCTCTTTCTCTACCACAACTAGAGAGAGAGAGAGAGAGAGGGGAAGCTTGAGACATTTGGGAAATTTGCCCCTTTTGTCTCCCCTTCCTCTCTTTTATCTCCCAATTTAGCCCTCATTTTGTTGTTGTTGTTGTTGTATAGCAAGTGTTTGTATAAATTCCCGAGAGAGAAGAAATTTTATGATTCTGGGTAGTGAGAGAGTATCACAGCAAGACATTTTCATGAGTTTTGGGGGGTTTTTAGATAGCAGCAATAGCGGCGGTGGTGGCGGTGCGAGGATTGTCGCCGATATGCCTTACGGCGGGTCGAACACCGCCATCATGCCCGCCGGGCTTCTCTCTCCGCCGTTGTCCAAATCCATGTTCAGCTCCCCCGGCCTCTCTCTAGCTCTTGTATAAACACCCCCCCTTCCTCCTCCTCCTCTCTCAATTTAAGTTTATCTAAGGGCTTGTTTGGTTGCAAAAAAAGATTAGTTTTTTTATCTATCTATCTATCTATCTATCTGTCTGTGAACTAAGTAAAAGTCAGATGTATTTAGCTGAAAACTTCCAATTTTTTTTTTGCCTAAAGAACAAAAAAGTACTGTTAAAGGCTGAGTAGGCTAATATAGTCAAACAAGCCCTTATTTGATTAATGTTTAGCTAGAAAGCTAAACTCTTTTGTTACTGTTTGAGTCTTAAATAGTTGGAAGTTTTCAGCGGTATTATTTCAGATTTTTAACGGAATCTAAAAAGGGTTTGGTTATTTGTTTGAAATTTGTACCTAAACAATCACAAAATTGTTAGGATTTTAGTAGGATCTTTGACTGTCTTTCCAGATTTGTAAACTAATCACTCTACTAAGAATAATATCTCTGATTACATGTTATGTTTGGTTGATCTAATATGAGTTTTTTGTTGTGATTTCAGCAAACGGGGATGGAGGGGCGAGGGAATGGGGCGAGGATTAGCGAAAATTACGATGTGAATAATACTAATAGCATTAATGGTTTGAGGAGGAGCCGAGAAGACGACCATGAGAGCAGATCCGGTAGCGACAACATGGATGGTGGATCTGGTGAGGATAACGATGGGGATGACAAGCCTCCCAGGAAGAAGCGGTACCACCGCCACACACCTCAGCAAATCCAAGAACTTGAAGCGTAAGAACCAACATTTATTAACTTCATTTTATAAAATAATGGTACAATGATGAAGGCTTCTTCTTAGTTTCATTTTTTGTTTAGTTTGTTTAAGGAGTGCCCTCATCCAGATGAGAAACAAAGACTAGAGCTCAGTAAGAGGCTTTCTTTGGAAATTAGGCAGGTTAAATTTTGGTTCCAAAACCGCCGGACCCAGATGAAGGTAATGAAGTTTGGTACCATATTTGAAAAAAAGTTATTGGATTTGCTCATCTAGTAAATTATATTGATTTAATTAGGGCTTCTTTTTGTTTTGATGTTTTGTTGATTGTATTATCAGACACAGCTCGAAAGGCATGAGAATTCGATTCTTAGGCAAGAGAATGATAAGCTACGGGCGGAGAACATGTCGATTAGGGAGGCAATGAGGAACCCAATGTGCACGAATTGCGGTGGGCCTGCGATAATAGGTGATGTGTCACTAGAGGAGCAACACCTTAGGATCGAGAATGCTCGCTTGAAGGATGAGTTGGATCGCGTTTGTGCCCTAGCCGGGAAATTTTTGGGCCGGCCCATTTCGTCGGTTGGTGGCCCAATCCCAACGGTGATGCCCAATTCCAGTTTAGAGCTAGGTGTTGGGAACAATGGCTTTGGCGGGCTAAGTAGTGTATCCACCTCATTGGGTGATTTTGGTGTTGGGGTTTCTAGTACCTTATCGGTGGTGCCGCCACCTAATAGGGTGGTGACTAGTGGCGGGATCGAGAGATCTCTAGAAAGGTCAATGTATTTAGAGCTTGCTTTGGCTGCAATGGATGAGTTGGTGAAGATGGTTCAGACAGATGAACCGTTGTGGTTTAAGAGCTTTGAAGGGGGACGAGATGTACTTAACCATGAAGAGTATATGAGGGCTTTTAATCCTTGTATTGGGTTGAGACCTAATGGCTTTGCAAGCGAGGCTTCGAGAGAGACGGGTATGGTGATTATCAACAGCTTGGCTCTCGTGGAGACACTAATGGACTCGGTGAGAACTTTGATTGAGTATTGTTTGTTTTAATTGTATTATTAAATTATTTAGTCTACGTTTATATTATTCTTTTTGTTGATTTTTGGATTTGTGATTTGCCAGAATCGATGGGCGGAAATTTTTCCTTGTATGATTGCTAGGACAACCACCGCTGATGTGATTTCTAGTGGCATGGGAGGAACAAGAAATGGTGCACTTCAGCTGGTATCGTGCCTTCATTCCTTAATAGTGATCCCAAATTTAATAGCTGGAAAAATTAAGCAATTCAATCTACCCTAGGCCGTTGTTGAATTTTGTTTTTGATTTTACTGATTGCGAAGCCGAATGGTGCTATTTCCATATTTTCATGGAATTGTTTTGAAACTAATGAACAACCTTTTAGGTTTATGAAAAGTGACAGTTTAGCATCACGGAACACTGCCTCGACATTATTACTTTCTATATTCAAATCCACGAGAATTTTCCTATTTGTTTTGCACTTTGATTTTCCTATATGCGTTCTTTGATTTAAGAAATGTTTTCAACACTGTTTTCTTTTGGTTTTGGGACTGTTATCAGCATTATAATCAAATGGACCATTGATTCATGATCATAAAAGATTTTCTTTTTATTTTTTTATTATTTTTTTGTCATTTATTGGTTCTAGATGCATGCCGAGCTTCAAGTTTTATCACCCTTAGTCCCCGTTCGCGAGGTCAATTTTCTTCGTTTCTGTAAGCAACACGCCGAGGGAGTATGGGCCGTGGTCGACGTGTCAATCGATAGCATACGTGAAGCTTCGGTTACACCGACATTTGTTAACTGCCGAAGGTTGCCTTCCGGCTGTGTGGTGCAAGATATGCCTAATGGCTACTCAAAGGTAATGTGATTAACTATAACAAAGTTAAATGAATTACTTGTTTGTGCTCATTTATTGAGCTCTTGTGAGTAGGTTTACTTGCATAACCTCTTGTGTTTAATGAGTTTGTTGAACTAGTATTGGAAGTTAGTTGTGAATATTTAATGGGAAAGAAACATGTCCAAAAAGGCAAAGGCCTATTTTCTCAACAGGTCAATATAGTATAAATTTATATCAATATGTGTGAGATTTATCCTTTACTTAAAGGAGGTGCTAAGATTTTCTTGCTGGGATCTTAATTTTATGTGCATTATGAAATAATTGAAGTAGATGCTGGTAGCGATGGGGAATTATATTTAATCATCAAATTTAAATAACGGGTTTTGCGTAAATTCGGATTTTCTTTTTTAATTAAGATTAAATCAGTACGCCACCGAATTGAGGTTTACCAGATTATAATATTCACTGAAGTCTCTATAACTTGTATTCTGCATCTTGAGACAAATTAATTTCTTATCATTAGGGAAAAGAGCATTGCATTGTAATCTTCAAACATTGGGTCAAGTAAACTATGCATTTGATGTTTCTATTCCAATCTTTGATGCTTTCTTGGTTATCCCCAGGACTGCATTTCAATATATAATTGTGGATTGCGTGATTCCATGCTTCCAGCACTACAATGTTTTGTTTCTAAAAACTGGGTTTTTATTTTTTAAATCAGTTTTATGACCTCATAGTCAAACCCCAATAGACTAGCTATTTTGTTGTCATGTGGGAGTACCTAAGCTACCCTTACACATCTCTCTATGGGCCACCTCGTTCCTTCAAATCTTGCTCAACTTCATCTTAGTTAAATTATATAATTACAAAGGATGTTATATTTTATGCTGAAATTTCACATATAACCAATCTCGAATCTTCTCTTAGATATGTTTGGTATTGAAAATAATTCTGCTTTTCAAATTTAATATCTTGTATTGTCGAATAGAAATTTAAGTTGACTTGCATTGTCCTCTATTTCTTGAAAGCAAGTTTGACCGGGAATTTTATTTTTTATAATGTGGTGTTTTGACCATGCATTCTAATGACTTAGTATTTTTATGAAACCATACACATGCCTTAGTTTTGTGATGTCAGTATTCATTTGGCTTTGTGTGAAGTCACTTAAAATTGTAGAGTAATATATTAGCATGGGTATACTTTTGGCAATTTGTACATTTTATTAATTTAATAGACTGTTTGATATCAAATTATCCGGATTACTCTTGTGGCATTAAGAGGAAATTATTTGATTTTGAAATAAACCATTTAGTGGTGGTTGATGCTTCTTTATACCAGTTTGTTAAAGTCCTGGTTCTTCCTGTGTGCAATATTAATTCCAAGTATCGTAATTAAACATCCATCACAATTTTTGTGTGTTGATAGTCTTTTAAGTTTGGTGCGGGACTTGTGTCCAACAAAAATCAAATTTTGGTCACATGGATTTTCAAGCATACTAGCCAGTAAACATTGGGAAAGATGAAAAGTGGAAAGTTGTTTTTCCTTTTCATGGATTGACCATAGAGTTTAATATTCGGTATAAACTTAGAAGTAAATGCAATTTTGTAGGTGACGTGGGTGGAACATGCAGAATACGATGAAAATGTTATCCATCAGCTGTATCGGCCTTTGATTGGAGCTGGCATGGGGTTCGGTGCTCAAAGATGGGTAGCGACTCTTCAAAGACAATGTGAATGCCTAGCCATTTTAATGTCATCCGCTGTCCCTACAAGAGATCATACCGGTAAAAAGATAATCTCCCATAAGCTTTACAAGTTACTTTTTTAATCAAATGAGTTTACATCTCCCATAAGCTTTACAAGTTACTTTTTTAATCAAATGAGTTTACATACACAAGTAACATAGAATTGTAGCCCATAAAAATTATGTTTCCAGTGATGATATTATCTTGTCACACTTTATTTTCATGTGTATATTGTTGTCACTGGAAAGAATAATAGCTCTAGTTACAGTAATATATCTTATTCTATATTCTATACTGAAAGGAATCCTAGGCATAGTTTCCATTTCTTTTGTTGATGATGCTTCATATTTTGGAAAAGTAAAATGCTACACATACATGATGTGACTTTTGTGGTGTAACCTTTTTGCATATCGCGTTAAAATTGATTCATCAATCATTTAGCTTGTTTGGGAGGAACAATAATTATAGAATCTGTCACTTTTACATTATTCTGCTATACAGAAGTATGTAAATGTAATACTCACTCCAAATGTTACAAATGATCCAAATGACGAATCTTTAGCATTGCCATTTAATAGCAATATTTTGCTTTAAATTTTAAAGCATCGCAAGCGTAAAGGTTTAATTTAATTGGAATTTCCTCCATGGTTTTTTTTTTTTTTTTTTTNNNNTTTTTTTTTTTTCTTTTGAAATATTTATGTTGGATATTCCAGCTATAACGGCCAGTGGGAGGCGAAGCATGCTGAAGCTAGCGCAGCGCATGACAAACAACTTCTGTGCTGGTGTATGCGCCTCTACAGTGCACAAATGGAACAAACTGTCGGCTACCAATGTGGATAAAGATGTGCGGGTAATGACCAGGAAGAGCGTAGATGACCCGGGCGAGCCTCCAGGTATTGTTCTCAGCGCCGCCACCTCTGTCTGGTTACCGGTTTCCCCTCAGAGGCTATTTGATTTCCTGCGTGATGAGCGGCTGAGGAGCGAATGGGACATTTTATCCAATGGCGGACCCATGCAAGAAATGGCCCATATTGCTAAAGGCCAAGACCATGGCAACTGCGTCTCCCTCCTCCGCGCCAGTGTACGCATCTATCACTCTCTCCCTACATATATTCAATATATTTTTCTTCGGAGAAATGATTTTCGAACGAAAGATTTTTTAATTATCTTTTAGAAACTTGCATGTCTGTTGAATAGGGTGAGTTGTGTTTCCATTTTCTAATTCTAAACTGACATATTATTTACTGAAAATTAGACTTTATGATTATCTTTAATATATTTTTTACCATGAAATCATGCCCAAGGAAGTTACAAATTCTTATATACAATGTAAGAGAAATGTCTTACTTGAAATGACAGAAGTGCCAAAAAAGGGTTGTGAACTTGTGATGATAGTTTTTGGGAAGTAGTATTTTCGATAATGTTCTCTCTTTTGTATATTGTGTATAGGAAAAACAATCCCATGTTGCTTTGGTTTACTCATTTTTTTTTTGTACTACAATATTCTAAAAATAAGTTCAATAGGAAGCTTTTGAAAAAGAGTATTTATGAGAAACTTGCGTACTATTTTTTATATTTACTATCAATTTGTTCTCATTAGAAGTTTGAAATGAAATTTTATGAATTGTTCCAACTTAGAAAATAGAGTATTCTGTGTCCGTGTAAGGAGATTTCCTTCATCACCATAAAAATTTGTGAGACTTGTGATTGTGGAAACACATATTTTTGGAATTTTGGAAGGGCACATTTGGACTTTTGGAAGTATCCATAAAGACACCTTTTAGCTTCAGACTTTTGGACACTGCCCTAAACTATACTTTTCTCTTTCTCATGATGTCTAAAAGTCAAAATACTTTGGACCTTTGCAAGCTTAAGCTTTGCTGGGTCCACAGTGTGATGTTGGCCTTTCAAAGCTTTTCCTTTTCTCACACCAGGGTTGACGTAAGTTACTTTGAAAACAGCTTTTATATTTGGCTAGCATCTGCACTTTCAGTTTTCTGTTTTCAAAATGGAAACTCGTTTGGTAGTAAAATTTTAAAGTTTAGTTATCGAAACTTAAGTTTTCTCATAATAATAATTCTAAAAACTTATTTTTCTAGCTTTTCAGCTTTTTAAACTTCAACTGAAAAGTAAACAAGAACCATATTTTAAACAATAAATATACTTAAATTTCATATTGTCAATTTATATTTGTAACTTAATTTTTCTTTCTTGAATACTTCTAAAAAAATCTTTTATAAAAATTGTAATATATTATGATTGTGGTTTATTTTTATATTAAAAAAAAAATCACATTTATTCTAAATTATCTTCTAGTCTTATCTTTTTTATTTAAATTATCAAAAAAATTCCTACATATTTTATTACTCATGTATAAAAACATAAACTATGATAACAAATATTTCATGAGTTAAATGGTGTACATAGCGTATGCTTATTTTACTCTAATAATCCAGTGAGTAAAGCTAGAAAATGCACAAAAAAGTTTTGTGAATAGAGCGAGGGTTAGATGAGTTGAATATTGATATATGATCGTTAATGGTTTTTGGTAATTCAACTTGCTATTACCTATATTTTTGTTGTTTTCAAAATTTTATACATGCTTTTATATACTGTGTTGGAACATGTTACCAAAATCGGAAACCGAAGCGTGATTTGTAAATTCATGCCAAAAAATATAGGGGAAACGGGATACGCTGATACAATTTAAAATATTTTTGGATACGATTATATAACATGTGTAAAACATATTCAAAATGTGTGTTTCTTTACTCTTAATGTTCTATAACTTTACTCAAATTTGTAAGTAATACGATAGATATACTTGTACATCAAAATTTCAATACTTGATATGAACAAGCTAATTATAAATCAAAGTAATAGAAGTAAAATATATATATATATATATTTAATCATAGAAGTGCTAAAAAAGCTTATTCTCACAATATTTTAATTTAAATTTTTATGAAATCGTATCCAACAATCTTTTTATAAGTTTTTAAAAAGCTAATATTAAGTTTCGTAATGGTATTTTGAACGTTTCCTAGTCGTTTCTTATAAATTTTATGAGCATATCTCTAATTGTTTCCCAAACGTTTTGTCATTGTTTTCGATGCGTTTCCTTAGAATTCTCCGGTGTTTTGTACCCGTACCGAAAACACATCCGGAAAAATGCGATTCCCATCCCTAAGCCGTGTCTCCGGTGCCTATGGTGTATAATAAAAAAAATAAAAAATCTATATTGCACAAATAGACAGCATGCAGAGGTGTAAAGTTGTTTTTATAAATTTTCTTCAATTTTACAGTTTGAAAACTAATTGTTGCTAAACAAGCATTCACTTATAGAAAATTGAGTAATGAAAAACTATCAAACATCAATTATTTGAAACTAAAAAATGAAATGCTAACGAAACGGAACGTCGCTGATGCATCTCAAAGCTCATTTTGCTTCGGGGCTGGTTAGCATATGAGGCCACTAAAGCAAGGAACTTAGGCCCCCCAATGTCTATTTTTAGTTTTTTTGTTTAGTTGAAAACAATTTATTTATTTGTACTATAGGTAAAAATGGGTAATAATTCAAGTTATTTATTTTTTTAACATTTTCAAAACTCATTAGAAATGTAGCGTTTCCTGTGTATTATTAGTTAGTTGGGTTCCTAAATTTTTTTTATAGAATATACCAGTGTTTAAAGAAATGTTAATTTATTTAATAATTATAATATGCTTTGAATATATCAAATTGTCTTGTGATGAATGTATTTTTCTTTCTACTCAAATTAAGTCAATTATATAGCTTTTAATTCTTTTTACTATCGGTCCGTATTTCCTTTATCCGCCGAGTGCTAATAAGGCATTCCTGTTTTGTTAGGCAATGAACACGAACCAGAGCAGCATGCTGATCCTACAAGAGACTTGCATAGACTCTGCGGGGTCGCTCGTAGTGTATGCGCCAGTTGACATCCCCGCAATGCACATAGTAATGAACGGCGGAGATTCTGCCTACGTGGCGCTCCTGCCTTCAGGATTCGCAATTGTACCGGACGGGTCGGGCTCTGGCGGCCCCAACAGCAATGGTGCGGCTGCCAATGGGCCAGCCGGTGAGGTGGTCCAGACCCAGAGGGCCGGTGGTTCCCTCTTGACGGTTGCTTTTCAGATCTTGGTGAACAGTCTCCCAACGGCTAAGCTCACAGTGGAATCGGTTGAGACGGTTAATAATCTCATATCGTGCACCGTCCAGAAAATCAAGGCGGCCCTTCAGTGCGAGAGCTGATGACATGGCAGCTCGTTAGAGGGTAGTAGCTTTCTTTTGCTAATTTTTGTTGTTGTGTATCACAGTATGAACAATTTGTATGGTAGACTTGGTCACGTGCATTTGACCTATGAGAAGCAAATATATCAGGTAAAAAAGATTTTACCTGATATATTGGCTTGTTACGGATCAGGTAACATGTATGGCTGAGTCTACTGTTGTCTTGTGTGGAGTGAAAATTGTGAGTTGCTTAACTCGGCTAAGTACGGGGTATGAGTCAAGAACGAACCGCGTATTATACAAGCCTGGCATAATGTTGTATCGAGTTTTAACTTAGATGTGTGTTGCAAGGGTGGTGGTTCGGGTATTGACTCAGTTCTACCCGTTGAGTTGGACGGGCTGGAATACCGTGGTTGGAAGTGAATTTGCATATAAAGGTTTTTGGAGTCTGTTTTTGGACAAATTTGGTTTTTTAATGTATGTTTTGAGTTTTTTTCTGTTTGGGTATAGTTTCACTTTTGAATTTTGGTTTGATAACATAAGTGTAGAATCGTTTGTTGCCTTTTTTTATTTTTTTGGGACATTCGTATGGTTGCAATTTTTTTTCTAAAAAGCTAACTTATTTTATCTAATAAATAAAAATATTGTGTACATCAAGTTTATAATATCCAATTTATTTATATCAAAATAACAAATAAGATTAAAAATGCAGTCTAATTTTTAAGTTAATAAATATAAATTTTAAAAATTGTAACCAAACAAGCTCCGTAAAGAAGTTGGTGTTTACAGCAAAATTTAAATATTAAAATTTAAATTATAATATATTTTGGTATTCATTATTATATTCAAATTCTAAAGAACGATTATGGGAATTTTCTTATAAATACAATGGTAAGATATTCAAAAAGGAGAGTGCACACAAATCATCTTAAACATTGATTTTTTTTTTT